>JAOVVB010212646.1:0-10690 GCA_028570985.1 Heterobranchus longifilis
GGCTGACTGAAACTGAGGCATCTTCTGCCTTCTGCTCAGAAGTGGTGAATTTACAGCTATAGGCAGATATAGGCTCTGGCTTATCTTTGATACCATGTCGGCAAAAAAAAAAAGGTGCACATTTCCACCATTTGCACCACGGAACGAATAGTTGAATAATCGTATTGAACAGCCAAATCTTTCCAAGGTAAAGAATGAACCTTCAAGCTCAGCATTTACATGCTTTATACTGGGGACCTTTTGTATCTTTCATGTTATTACTGGTGATACCTATTAAAGCTGCTTCGCGAGGAGGCTCAGACGAGTCACCTCTTTTTGCTGGATATCGGTCTTCATCAAGTTTAAATGCATAAGCTTAACACCGCTGACCTTCCCCTAGCTAATGACCCTTGTTATCACACAAGCTCCTCACCAACACTTTACACCAGGGAGACCATATAAACAACAGCCTCGGTTGACCGGTCTTCAATCTTGGCTCCATAATGGCAGTTACCTTGGCACAGTGATATCCGTCATCATCACCCAGCATTAATTTATCATAAGGGATGAGGCATTAGAAACTGCAGAGGGACAAACCATGGCAGGGCAGCAGTGACAGGGGCTCCCTCTGGTGTGATGAAAAAAAAAACACTGCGAGCTCCATGCTGTGATGGGCAAAATGGTATGTATGTCACAGATGTGACAAATTATGTTTGGGGAAATTGAACAGTGTTTCAAAGAAGATTGCCAGAAAATGATAGTAATTTGACACTTTGAAAGTTGTCTTAAATGTGCTGGCACTCTGAGAACTTTTTCTGTTTGTTTGTCTATCTATGTATCTGTCTATCTCTCTGTTTCTATGGCACACATCTGGTTACCAGGGTCTTCTATAGCATCCAATGCAAATACAGAAAACAATCAGGGCTGTTAGCTACCATTGAGAACACTGCTCATGTCCTCATTATTTTATTCTGGGGACTTGCACCTTGATTCCAGTCATTTTAGACTCAGTGTATATAACTTGACTACTTATAGGCTATTTAAAAAATTAAACAATGGATTCAGTATTTCTCCACCAGAAGTTTATTTCTGGTGCATGGGGATGCTTTTAAACATTTAGACCTTTATGTTGGGACATAAAGGACTTAGCAAAGGGTCAATTTATATATATATTTTGCTTAGATGCACTGTGAATAAGGACCGGTCTTATTTTGATGCAAAGATTTGTACATTAACAGTAATGTAACACAACATGGAAGTGAAAGCAATGGTCTGTTTATTTAAATGTGAAAGTGCAATAAATATATTGTGTCCCTACAATCAATGAATAATTGTGATCTCAATCTTGATCAAAATAATCGTGATTATCATTTTGGCCATAATCGTGCAGCCGTAACTCAAGGTTGACTTTTAGATGACTATTTTTGTGTCTTGGTCTTGTTTGTACTGTGCTAATTGTCTTTGAACCAATAAACAATTGGCTCAACAAGAAAAGGTGGTAATTGTTTTTCGGGGGAGGACAGTCTCGCTGAGAATAGACTTCGCAGTGAAGTAGGAGACCTTTTGAAATGAAAAATATTCTGGAACTTTTTTGTGTGAAAACCATATCAGACACAAATTATTATTCCAAGCCGAGTGTTTTTTTTATATATCTTTAAAGGGGGGGGATCCTTAAATATTTTAGATTTTTTTTGCTTTCTCTCTTTGGTTTCTTAGTGTCAGAGGGACTCGTATGTGCAGTAATTCTGAAATCATGGCGACGGACCTGACCTGTAGACACTCAACAAAAAGTCTCCTTCAGTGTTTAGTCAGTGTTACCGTGGTGTAGATGATGCATTTCTAGTAATCCCATAAAACTGGAGTATAATGATGAAACTGAAAAGGACAAAATGCATGAAGCATTGCAGAACAACCTGCAGAGGCTTTTCAGAGTCACAGTGAGACTGAGAAAACAAGCTTCAGTTTACAACAAGCAGCAGGTTACAGTAACTGTGGTAGGTTTACAGGCAGTTCCATAGGGGGCTGTGAAGAGGAGGCACCGTATCCCACAGGAAGGCTTTCGGAGCAGATGGTTGCCTGGGTGTGCGGGCTCGGTGGCAATCCTTCCTGCCCTTTTTTTTTTTTTTTTTTTGGTGTGTCACCCTGGCATCACGCAGCTCCTTCGTGGAGGGCAGTTGACAGCCATTCACCCACTCATCAGCGCAGACGCCATGTTGAAGCGAGGAGGCAGATTAGAACCAGATTGTGGCAGAGGATTTGAGGATGTTTTCAATCATTGATTTGTAAAAAAAAAAAAAAAATGGAGCAGGATTGGTGAGGGAAATGCTGATGTTGTATGAAGATTTTATTTTATCTTTTTGATTTAGCTAGTTTAGAAAACCCAACAGCAGACAAAAATGGGGATACGATTCTGCAAAATCTTGGATTACATTCAATGGGAAACATTTGTTTTACATCCAGTACCAATTTTGCAAAAGGTCTCGCTTGTGGGATAAAGGTATAGTTAGGGTTACACAAAGAAAACACTTGGTTGAAGTTAGCATGATAGTTAAATAAAATACAAGCATTACTTGCCGGCCTGTGTTGGGTGTGTTTCACCCCTCTGACACACAGTCCTGCATTATGTTACATTAACATTTGTTAACGTCCAACGCCGTTTTTTAAATTCTCATTCAAGGACTACACCATCAAAAAGATGCATTTGAACAATTTATTACTGAAAGATGATCAGTGTGTGAGGTGTGAACTCACTTGTAGTTCTTCCTGACTGCGTTGTGGGGAAGCTTCGGTAGGGAATCCACTGTAACACCAGTCTATGATGGACCCTCTTAGGACCCTACGGAGACGAGGAAGGAGAAGAAGAAAGAAAGGGTGGAAGGGAGGGGGCACAGAATCCGAGAGCAAACAAAAGGAGAAGGTTAGGTGGGTATCGTGCCAGAAGAGGCCCAGTTGAGGTGTGGTCCTGCTCCTGAAATTCTGCTAGATAGCTTCAACTTTGGGCCATATTTGCGCATGGTAACTCGTCTGGTTAGGTAAAGGTTGTTGTTATGGAAAATAAACAACAAACTCAAGCCTGCATGCCCGATCACCATCTAACTTCCACACCTTGACTTTCTGTCTCCCTCGGTCACACTGCCTCCTGCATTGATATTCACTCTTCAAATCTATCAGGATAATACTTTATCTGTCTTTGATAAGAAACTGCAACTCTTGTTGGTTCTTGGTAAGGTACAAACAAATTCTTCATTTTGTGGTTTTGGTGGTTTGAAGTATCTGCCCTCTTCTAACCTACTCTTTTGGCTGAATTCCTGACTGACCCTTGAGTTTTTACACACCAGTCTGGCTACGCTGTAGGAATTTCACTTATTTGATCAAGGGTTAATGGCCAGATTGTTTTATTTAGAAGATAATAATCCAACTATCTCAACAATTTTGATTGTTATCATCTCCAGGTTGCTGGCAGTACTACCTCAGCAGCATTCCTCAAAGTCGGATCTCCACATGTTGATCTGTCTGGATCACATTGCACCGCCACCTGTTTCCCCGTCCTCTCCAGACATTTCCTTTGTGTCGTGTCGTACTTCCTCTTCCTGTTCATCATCATCCTTCCAAATCCAGTCCTTACTCCTCATCATGATCCATTTCCTCCCTCTGCAAACTCTTCCCTTTCTGAAGACACAACATGTCTTAACATGTCTTAAAAAACACAGACACACACACACTTGCCCCAGTTTATAATCAACTTGACCTGTGCAACACTCATCTCATCCGCAATGCCCGTGTAAAAAGCATTATTAGTTCAGCCAGTGTTGATGTTTTCTGTTACTACAACATGAAACGCTCTCTCTACCTCTCACTCTTTCCCCCTCTCTCTTTCTGGCTGGTTTCTAATGTATTCTACCCCTTTGGTGGCCTCTAGCCAGCCTCGCTCTTATGTTCTTTAACAATGGAGAGGGAGGAGGTCACTTGATGCCTCTCCTAAGCTCGACTCAGCTCTCTTTTGCTCTCCTCATATTCCCTAAAATGCTGTTTTCCCATCTCTCCTTTCTTCTGCTTTCCTCTCCTCTTTTCTCTCTTCTCCCCTCCCCTTTCGTCTTCTCCCCCCCAAGCCCTCTGGGTGAGGTTGTCCTACCAGGATGTAACTAAGCTCTCTCTCACTCCCTCTCTCTCTCTCTCTCTCTCTCTCTCTCAGGAGAAAAGAAAGAGCTGATACGAGGCACATTACAGCGGGCAGGTTCTTCAGAGGACGATGTGACTCTTGAACGTAGAGAGAAAAACATCAGGAAAAGTGCTGCCTGTCCATGAGGTGTTATACAAATAATACACAAGGAGAAAAACCACAACTAGACCACATGGCCAAAGGTATGTGGACACCCACATTTTATATCCATATGTGATTGTTGAAGATCTCATTTAGTGCCCGCCTCTGTCTAACTCCCGGCTAATCCAAAGTGGTGGAGTGTGGATGGAGCTGAGGCGGGTCGAATGAAGCCTACAGTCTGTGCTCGCCACCTGTGACTGCACCCACCTGTCACTCAAAGCAGCACGCCCTTAATTGGGTATAACTTTAAGCCTTAATATATAAACGGGTGAGTTATAAAAAAATTCACCCCCCGTATATGTTGACCAAAACGGTTTTTTTTGTACCAGGCTGTAAACATGTTTATTTCTGTTGTAAAATTGGGCATTTTAACATGGGGCTTTATGGGGATCGACTCTGTTTTGGAACCAGCCTCAAGTGGCCATTCGTTGAACTGCAGTTTTTGGCACTTCTGCCTTGGCTTCATTTTTCAGGTTGCTGCTTGGTGGGGACAGACATGTACTGCATCTGCTTCCTAAGTTTCTTAATCATACCATAACTGTACAGAAGTTTATTTAATCCAACTGCTGTTGTAGCAAGAAATCATTTTAAAGGAAGAAAAATACATACTTTTATTGATCCTTGAGGGGAAATTAATTTTTTTTACACATTGCACACACATAGGCCCAAAATACACACACACGCACAAACAGGACCTATACACATGCATTAATGAGAGACATCAGAGCGAGGGGGGCTGCCCATGGACAGCCGCCCCAAGCAGTTGGGGGTTGGTGCCTTGCTCAAGAGCACCTTGGCAGTGCCTAGTAGGGCGAACTGGCACCTCCTGGCATCCAGTCCAGACTCCATACTTGGTCCATATGGGGACCCTTCAGTTCCCAAGCTGAGTTACATGCAGAATCATCCAATATCAACATTCTTGTCTCGCAAAAGAGTCGTTTCTTTAATGCCAAACTCAGACAGCCATTTCTATATGATCGACCTCGTTTTGGGCATTGACACACTGTAATGTTAAAAAATAGTTATTAAGATTGCATTAAGATGTGCATTAACGTTTCCCTTAAATGAACCAAAGTTCATAGCCCAAACTATGACAAACAGTCCTTTTCGTGTTCAGTAAATCATGATGAGAATTTTTGCTGCTTTCCACCTCTCTTTATACGATCCATGGGAGCCAGCAGCTCCTACAGTCTCATACGCTGTATGTGGAGTCAGCAGAGGAACTTGCCATCAGGTCCTGATCGACCTCCCCTCAACCCCTCCGCCCCTCCATCCCGGTCCGTCCTGGACCCTGCTGGCGGCCATGATGAATGATTCATCCTCCCAGCAAAAACAGCTGACTCATCACTGCATTTCAGCTCCATATTTCCAAAGTGGGCAGGAGCTAAATGGCTTTACCAATAGCCTTGCCTTCTCACCAGCTACAGCTACCTTCTTGTTCTGCTGCTGAATATGCAAAATAAGGAAATACAGTATTGAAATGTAGTGCTGCACTTTGAGTAGAGGCCATAAAGGCCAATTTATCTCTCTGGGCTGCAGCTAATTAAATACACAGTGTAGTGTATCTATATAATTTTGGTATATGCATCTAATGCGCTGCCTCATGAGGCTATTTCTCAATTCAAATGAAGCTGCCTGATATGATCATTTATTAAATGGTCATCTTAAAAGCTACGGTTGCTAAATCGTCAGAAATCTGACTGTCAATGTCTGCCTCTTTGTAGATATTGGTTTTGAGGAATCGGTGCACACAAATTTTCGCCAACACTCACAGTGTGACATTCTGAGATGAAGGACATTTTAGTTCTGCTCTGCTGCAGTGAACTAATGGTCAATAACAGATTCATTTTCATCATTCATTTGTGTGTATGGGCTGCGTGTTTGTGTCTGTGTCCTTCACTTCCTTCTCCGGCAGTTATTATGGACATTTGAAATTCTGTACCAGCTTCTAGATCGAGCGGGGGGGATTACTCATCTGCCTCAGATATTGTGCTCCTTGGTGGTGCTTGGCTTTGCGGCTGACTTAATGAGAGTGGAAGGCTTTGTTGTTGTGAATTTCTCTATTCATCCAAAAGAGGAGGAAAAGGTGTTCCACTGAGGAGAAAGGGAAAAAGAAATAAGGTAGCTACTCTCAGCTGCTTTTCTCGGTGAAAAGGAATGACAACTAATACCTGAGGGCACTTCCTTATCTCCAGCCTGTCAACACAGACAGGCCATATCATTCAACGGGAGCTTTACTCAATGGGAAAAAGCCATCCACCAATGGGAATAAGCCCTTTCTTGAAAACAGTGGTGCTCTATCTCTTACTGTGACTCGGTAACCTTTATCATACAGTGTTTATGGAAGAATGGTTCCTCACTCTGCCAAATACTGAGACTTTCTTTCATTTCCTGATTTCAAAGCAAGAGTGATGTTCTCGGCTTAGAGGAAACAGGATGAGGTGAGGAAGCAGGAAGTGCATTGTGGGACAAAGATGAGATTACGGGGTGAGGAGAGAAGATCAGGTTGAGATTCAAAAGATGTGCTGACCGCAGGTGGCGTTATTAATGTGAGTGAGTCTGTGAGCGTTGCTCTCTCAGACATTTTTTTTTTTTTTTGATCCGTGTTTAAGGATCACAATTTAAACGATGATGCAGTTTTAAAGCCCTGCTCCTCTTTTCTGGTGTTTTTGTGCTAAAATGGGAAAAATAGAGGAACATCATCACTGAATGAGATGAAAAAAATACATATGAGGAAGATGCACGATGCCACATGATGCAATTATGGATGGGAATTGATACGATTTTATTGATACGAATGCCATTATCGATTCTGCCAATTCTTTATCTATTCCCTTATTGATTCCTGATCAGTTTTCTGTGGAAAACAAGTTGGCCTACAAAAAGTTTGCAGTATCAAGGCAACCGTTTTATTTTCTCTGCGTCTGAACACGGTGTAGAAAAGGCACTAATGTTATTATAACAGGATGTTTATATATCAACCTCGATAACGGACTACTCAGTTAGAAAGCAGTGGCACTCGTGTACAATGTCAAATACATGGCATTCCTGGAAACGAAGCCCATGTTGCATAGTAAGATGTTTCAGCATATTGCTGACTTGAACTCATGATTTTACAGAGATTACAAGCAGCACGGTTGTTATCTTTCTGCCTGAAATGAAGCCACGCTTTGGACTGTTTCTTCCTCTTTGCTGTGACTCCTTCTTGTGTTCCAGCAGCAAAGACGCATGAGTTTGACGTCATTGTTTTTGCGATGCACAACTGTCAGAAAAACATGCAGGCATGGCAGTGGTGGCATACGATTCTAATAGATTGGACAATTTGGAAACAGTTCTCATTTCACATCCTTGGGTGCAAATGAAGATTCTGTTCTGAGAAAATGTAATTGACTCTTGTTGATAAGGGTTAATAAGGACATATATTATGAAACAAGAACATGGAAATTGTAACTTTCTCTGGAGAAACTCGTTAAAGGTGTACATGGCTGTGAACAGAGAGATAGGGACCTAAAAGAACATCCTTTACATTTCGTGTAACCCCTGAATAAAACCACCAATACCACATCCTGCTAAGACCCACAGAAACCACATCCGTCTAAGCTAAAGAAAGTAGTTCTTCACACGCGTTGTGGGAATTGTCATATATAGAAAACTCACTCAAGATAGTACTAGTATGTTATTTTGGAGACCCACATTAAAAAAAAAAAAAAAGACAGCGCTCAGTGCTGCTGAGCTGTGGCAATTTCCTGATGAAAGACAACCCCCCTCACACACACAAAGTGTCTCCCAAGAAGAAATCGATGACCTTCTGTGGGAGGTGGCGATATGCCACAATCGACTACACAGCCCACTAAATAAGCAGCCACTGGCAGATGATGTTAAACGAGGGTGGGAGGAGATAACGCATTTGGTCACAGCGTTGCTCCGGTCCCTTGAGAGTGCAAGAAAATGATTCAAAGATATGAGGTGAAAAGCCAAACAGTCATAAGTGTCCATCCTCAAGTGGACAGAATTTGCGGTTGGTAGATCTTTACCCTGAATGACTGCCATCCATTTGAAAAACAAAAAAAAGAAAACCTCGCAACACTTTTGTTCGTATTATAAATTATGTAGTGTTATGTTTCAGTTTGAAGCTTTGTGCTGTATAAAATACAAAAAGCAAATACAATACAAAAATCTCAAACCAGCAAGATATTTTATGTTCTGTGCAGCACCAAGGCTGCAACTAACGATTATTTTCATTATCGATTAATCTGCTGATTATTTTCTCGATTAATCGATTAGTCATTTGATCTATAAAATGTCAAAAAATAGTGAAAAATGTCCACCCCAGTTCTCAAACTCCAAGGTAAATGTCAGTCCAGAATCCAAAGATATTCACTTTAATATAAAACAGAGAAAAGCAGGACATTTCCATATGTGAGAGGCTGAAACCAGCATTTTCTGCTATTTTTGTATGAAAAATGACTTTAATGATTAATCGATTATCGAAATAGTTGACGATTATTTTTCTAATCGATTAGTCGACTAATCGTTGCAGCTCTACTGTACTTAAGTACAAATTCAAGGTACTTGTACTTGAGTATTTCCATTTTATGCAACTGTATACTTCTACTCTGCTACATCTCAGAGGGAAATATTGTACTTTATACTCCACTACATTTGTCAGCTTTAGTTACTTCCTGTCCAGTGAAAACCTTGTATCTCTCAGATGTGTTGATGTTGAATGTTTGTGGTAAAGTATTGTTTTGTGTGTTGAGAATATCCTCCTACTGCCTAAGCTAAATAAATAAATAATTAAAAACCCTGTGGGATCAGCTGGAAAATGCACCGTCACAAAGCTGAAAAGCTTTTTTTCTGACACCATGAACACTTTTTAGAGATACGTGCTTCTCACAGGACAGCCACGCTCCAAACATGATCTTATAGACCATGATGCATTGCTGCAGATTAAACACCATAATTAAACATTTTACTGCACAATCAATACTTTTACTTTAAGTATGTTAACTACATTTTGCTGATGCATACTTTTACTTAAGTAGGGATTTGAATGCAGGACTTTCACAGTGTGTTATTAGTACTTTTACTCAAGTGTGTGTGTGTGTGTGTGTGTGTGTGTGCGCGCGCGTGTAAAAACACCTATTTTAAATAGTTGCATGGTGATTTGTTTTGTAATTTATTTATCTTAATCAGTTCTTCATGAATCAAGATTTTTACATGTAATGGAGTAGTGTGTGTTGTGGTATTGCAACGTTTACATAAGTAAATTATCTTACTACTTTCTCCACCGCTCCAAGGGAAAACTACTGTAAAATACTCCCTTGATTTATTCGTTGGATGCGTTCTAAATCTAAATGTGACTTTTGCTTGATGCCTTCTTTCAGTTAGAGTTGTTCTGATACCAGAAATGCCTCCGTTACTGCCTGAAATGCTGGTATCAGTATCAGCGAGTACGTCTATGCACCGATCTGATACCACGTCATTTAGCCCCGAAAAAACACAAAGGGTTTAACCTGAGCCAGGCCATACAGCCATGATGCAATCATATCACATCTGTACAGGGTTAGTATACAGCTGTTTTTAACGCAGTGGTGTTGCACTGGTACTGGGTATCAGGAAGGACAAAATGGCATCAGAACATCAACACTTTCACTGACAAGACTTCAAACTATGAGGGTAAAATATGATCTCCAGCTCTGTTCTGAAAGTGCCCACTCGATACAGTAGACCTATCTATGAAAAAATAAACAGAAGATCCTATTGATGTCAATGCAATTTGACGTGCGTTTGGATCATAATTATGACAAGTTTGTATTTGTTGTTTAACAATCGATTGTTCTACAGACATGTCTAATAATTGTTTTGTGACCTTGCCTGAACCTGAGTGTTTGTGATACCTTAATAAATTGAGATTGAGTTTTTGGTATTTTCCTGTTTGTGTCCTGATGTAACAGTGTGTTTGTTTCCCCCAAAAAGGAGCCTCGGCGATGCCGTTTCCTCGTCGAGACCACGGATGTATAAAGAGAGACGTGTTTTCCCCGACCTACCTGAAACAACATTAACCACGGAGGAGGGCTCTGTCATTTTAACCTACCAGGTGAGAAACACTATTCAACAGGGGGACACTGACAGCACTGCAGCTTCTATCAAGATCTGTTTTTTTTTTTAGCTCTTTTAGGACTTGACAGGGGAACAAATCAGAAATCAGCATTTTTGGATTCATTGTTGGTGCAACCAACTTCACAGCAACTCTTCCACAGTGTGTGAATAATTTAAACCGCTTTGTTTAAAGGAGAAATTTTGAGATTTGTTCAACTGTCTCTGTTTACTCTGTTGCCGTCTGTCGGGGGGGCGGGATTGTTTTCCTCTAGAACAGTGGTTCTCAAT
>JAOVVB010212696.1:0-10688 GCA_028570985.1 Heterobranchus longifilis
AATCACTTTACCTTACATTTCACTTTATTGGGAATTTTTCCCCAAACATTACAACTTTTTTATCTAAACATTACGACCTTTTTTTATCTAAATATTACAACGTTTTTCTCTAAACTTACATTTCAATTTTTATCTCCAAACATTATGACTTTTATCCGAACATTACGACCTTTCTCGACTTTTTTTTTTTTTTCGAAACATTGCAACTTTTTTTAAGAAACATATTTTTATTGCATCACAGATAGGACACTGTAGTAAACTGCAATCAATTTGTGAGGATATTCACGATATGGAAATTTGCCACGATCAACTTATTGTGAGTATTATATATTTACCACAGTAAAATCCCTTATTGTCCCATCCCGAAATGGTAATTAGGAACACTGTAGGTAGGTTTTGATTAAAAAACAACACTACATGAACACTTTAACACTTAAACTTTATGAAACTTTGCAGACGCCTCCATGGACTCAATGGCATTATTCTGTATGCAATGCTACACATTGTATGAATACCTTTAAAAAAAAAACATACTCTTTGCTGTCTTATGTTTTTCCTTTTTATTTGTTATTGCAGAAAAGCACTGCTGCTTCTTAAGAAAAAACGATATCAGGATCAGCTACTAGACAAGACTGAAAATCAGATTTCAAACCTAGAGCGCATGGTAAGTTTTGTGAGATTACACTATTTGATGTCATCACATTTTAAGTCACCAAGCCACAGCATGGGCGTATCAGGTTTATACTTTATGCATTGGTTTCAAAGAGCAAGAAGAAGGGTTCAATGTGATATGAAATGTAAAAAAAAAAAAAAAAGGAAAATCTTCCAAAGTCTGTTTACGATTGTCTGCAAAATCCAAGCCAAACCTGAGCTGCAAAAATGTGTAGAGAATGATAGGTATCAGTAATGAACTTGTTTTTGTACAGTAAACGGCTGTCTTAACTTCAATGCAGCCACTGTGTAGCCAATGAGAGAATTAAAACAGCATACTATTTTTGATCATCTATAAATATTTGCAACTTTGTTGTTTTTGTTTGTTTTTCCTGCATGTCTGTAATTTTGCAGTGTGATGCTTTTACATGCTAATATTTGTCAACAGGTTCAAGATATTGAGTTCATGCAAATTGAGATGAAAGTCATCGAGGGGCTTAAGGTTGGCAATGATTGCTTGGAGAGTATGCACAAGGTAGATATGCTTTCATGTTTCCTTCTCGTCTTTTGTGTTTAGAAATATGTCTTTCACATGTGATATTAATACCTCCTTAAGCTTTAGATATGTGAATGTTTACTTCAACAGTGTCAAACTTTCCACTGATAAGCATACTTTATTTAACGTGATCCTTGGGTGAGGATTGAGCAGCAGAGAAAGCGTGTGGTTTGTGTTAGCATAGCTGCTGCACATTGTTTGAAGATTAAAGGATTAAGAAGCAAAGCCTTGACTACAGCGGTGTGACTGCTGCACATCCTTGGATACTGTGTTCAGATCTTGCTGAGGAAATTCACAAGCCAGCCAGAATGTGTCATCCAAAAACACTTTTCTTCTGTAATAGGAGCTTCCTTTTCTTGTTTGTGACAGATCATGTCAATAGAAGATGTGGAGAGAATTCTGGATGAGACGCAGGAATCAATTGAATATCAAAGGGTAAATGTCACACACCTTTACATGACCTTTTCTATTTTTCCAATAATTGTTTATTAAAAACCAGTATAGTATATGTTTGTTTTAGTTATAAGCTTAAAGGGATAGTTTCGATCTTTTGAAGTGGGGTTTGTATGAAGTACTTATCCATAGTCAGTGTATTATTACCTACAGTAGATGGCACGCCCGAAGCTAAGAAATTATTAACAGTATTTTAACCACCTTAAAAAAGGACCGTCTAACAAAGATCTAACGCTGCCTCGATTGGTTAGTTTGTGTTAATGTGTGACTTTGGTGTTTTAAAAGGATTAGGAACCAACAAACAAACTAACCGATCGAAACAGCTGTAGACCAGCAACTCCCGTGTTCTGCAAGGTAAAATGACTGTTTTTGTCAAAGGAGTCTGGTGGCTTTAAAGAGAGCGATATAGCGGCTTCAGTTCCCTGTCGTAAAGGGCTGTCTGATGGCAAGGTAAATCGACGAAAACATTCAAAAAACTTTTTTTAGGTGGCTAAAATACGTTTTGCTGTGTGGCCCCGTCCACAACAGTACAAAGATTCAAATTATCCTATAATAATAATAATTTCTTCATATTACAATGCATTTCTCTTCTGACAACGATAGAATTCCGGTCTAACAACCAAAATATTTTCCAATGGGGGTCAGTGATAGCCTGGCATTGCCGGACCTGGAACCTCGCATTTGATTTTTTCGATTTCCAAGGTGCATTATTAACAGCGCAGACCAAAATGCCTCTGGATAGAGCTACAGCCAATCAGAGCAACGAAACGTGCAACCAGTCAGAGCAACGCACTGAGTGACACATGCAGGTTGTTTGTGACCTGGTCACAAACTTTCTAAAATTACTGCTAAAAAGTGCAATGTTTCTGAAAACATTTTAGGTGAGAAATAGGCAATACAGTAACAGAATCTTTTCATATTTGATCAGCACCACCTAGTTTGACAGTTTGGTCTGAGTTTTGTGCCTGGTGCGTTGCGCTGGATGGAAATTCCATAAATACATTCTAGCATGAGTCATGTCGCTCCTGTCAGTCAATGACAGTTAAGTTCCATAACTACATTCTAACATGACGGTCCTCTGTCAGTCATCATCTTAAACCCGCCCCATATGATATAAACGGTTGTGATTGGATCTACTAGTTATTAGTCGATTGAAAATATGTTTGAATGGCAGAGAGACCGGACCGATATGCAATAGTGAATGTAACATGAACTTAGCAGATCGGGCTGGATCCCAGGATAGGTCCATGACCTACTGTGTATGAATTTAGGGGTGCTTGAATTGAAAAGGGTTGAGAACACTGATGCATACTGCTTAAAATCAGAACTTTCCTAGACATTATATGGATAACTGTCCATGTTTATAGTCAGCAAAAATGTATACTGTCACTGTGCTGCCAGCTAACACAGTTTTTGCTCCTGCAGCAAATTGATGAAATGCTGGCTGGAGCCCTGACGCAGGAGGACGACGACGCTGTTTTAGCAGAGCTGGAAGCTATTACTCAGGTGGGTGTTGTGCTGCATATTTAACCTTTATTAGTCTGGTGGGCTTACCAAACAGTGCCGGGATAAAGTCTGTGTCTGTGTTCCCGTTCCCAAAGTCCCTTCGCTACAGGAAACAAACAACCTCTGGGCTATCAGCCTATACGCTGAAAATGTAAAGTTTTGGATATTTGGATCGTGTAATAAGGCAGATCTGCTCTGTTTTTTCAGTGAATGATTGTAAAGATCTACAAAGAGTATGTTTACATTATTTTCATGGAGGTGTTCCAGCAAAAAGAGTTCCCTCCCGACACTATTTTGCAGATGCACCGTCGCGGCTTGGCACCGACCAGGACAATTGTGATTGGTTTAAGGAAATACAAACAGGCCAAAGAGTTTTTTTCACTATCCATGAGTGAAAAAGCATTAAATCCAGACTTTCCCCCAGCAGCGCTGTGGAGATAGGTCTGGCTACGTGAGACTAAACCTTTATTAACACATAATGTTTGCTGACCATGCATGCTCTTTCCCTGAATTGCCTTGTGTATGAATGGTGCTATACAAATAAATTTGCCTTGCCTTGCCTTGCCTTGTAACACCCCACTTCACATGTACAGTCACGCACACTGAGGCCTGGTGTAACTACAGGCTTCAGCTGTTTGCCACTTCCACTGGAACAGTGATTTCAGATTTGAGTTAAGTGCCGATTTCATACCCAAACTGCACGTTGGTATTTTGACCAGATTTGCACAATATCGGTCTCAGTCTAGCAAAGTTAGAAGCCACAGTATCGTTATTTGTATGTAATAATAGGCTGTATAATTGAAACAGTTGTGGATATGAATTTGGTTGATTCCTAATAATTAAAGCCTCAGGAGATTCGTCCTCTTTTGTAATCTAATTATTATTCCGAATGACACGCACTCTCAAGCCTATCAAACTCCACAAATTATGTTTCACACTTGAACACAGACACAGATTCTAATTGCAAGTCTTGTCAAGTTGACAAAAAGGAAGCAAGCAATGTAATATTCATTTTAGCAGTTTGTCTACAAATGTTTTGGACGTACCATCAAACAAGTTTGGGTTAAATAACCTGCCTCTACTTACATAATGTGACTTATTATAGAAAATTTTAAAATGCAGCCTATAAAGTGCTTAGTGGAATCAGTGGCCTTCAGGGAGGGGGTCAAAAAGTAAGAGATTCTGGATCCTGCATCGCCAAAATTTCTACTTTATAGGAACTAAAAACATGTTTTCAGCTTGGCAAACACATATTTTTGTGTTTTTCTAGGTCAGTGTAACCTTTATTACTACTACAACGTATATTGTTACTCTGTCCCTTCTCCTGAAACAGGGAGAAGATGTAGCACTTCCAGAGGTCCCCACTGAGCCAATACCGGAGGTCCCAGAGGCAGCTAAAGCTGAACCAGGTACGGTTGTTTTTTGCTTATTTCACATCACGAAGCATTCCTCACACACTTGATATATTTGTACAGTAATGATGATGCCAGACTGATCATATTTGCTTTACTTTGACTTTGTTTTCTAGAGAGGAGAGAAGCAAAGAACAAGCCAGACAGAGAGATGTTGGCAGCCTAACAGAGTCAATTTGCAGTTGGGAGGAGTAGGCTGTCTTTGGACTGATGGGCACTCTGTTCATTTCAGTATTTCATCCTTTAGTTTTTTAGTAGGTGAAGGTGGGACCTGCAGACATCAGTGCACCTTTTAGTGCACATATTCTGTTTCTCTGTCTGAAAGAAAGGAAACATTTTTAGATGTTTTACACGTTATTTTCAGATGTTTTCCATTTAAAATTGAGCTGTGACAACATGTTTTCTTGGCTTTTCTTTCATACACTTTTTATCTTTTAAAACGGTATTAAAACAAGTAAGGTTCTGTGGCTCTATTGTCATTGAATATCATAGTATTTTGTTTAAGCTTGTGTCTCATGTTTTCTCCAGAAGGGGGCACTCCTTGCTAGTTTTTTCTTTTTCTTTGACTCAACAACAGTATACAAAACAGGTGTGTTCATTCACATCCCATCAGTAAAGTGTGTGTGTGGTTATTGGCAGAAAGTAGAAAGCTCATGTTGCTGATATGTGGGAGATGTTTAGACAAGAAAGCCAGTTCAGTATTTACAATCCTACACTAAGTGGGCACTTAGACTCTAATTGGCATGTACAATGAAACTAACACAAATTATCCACTGTGAGAAAAACATCACAGATGCTGTTACTGAAAACAGTCAGAGTATGACTTGCTTACAGTCTCAGGCAATGCAATTGTATACATAACATTTTTTCTTTTGTAAACGGAAAGAAGATAAATGTAATGGGGACAACTGTACTGCACATCATTGTGTAGGTTTCTCAGATGATGATGATGGCAGCAGCAGCAGCAGCAGCAGTGTGCACAAAGGCTTTAATCGACAGGCAGAAAACAAATGTACCACACTGATATGGACATGGTACACTGGCCGGATACATATTGTAAATTTGTCTTTTTGGATGGACTGATTTTATTTAGAGCAGACATTCTCTGTCCAAATGATGCATGAGGGAAAAACAAACAGGTTTGAATTGCTCCTGGGTCTCTCCTCCTATATTTAATCACCTTATGGAACGTTTGCCTATAGGCTAATTGTTTTAGATGGGTGCACATTTTAGAGAACTGTTGTCTTTTAAGCTCATCATAACACACACTAGAAGTGTCAATATAAATAGGCAAACATAATATATAGCCTACGTATATATACTTTTTTTCGAGGGCAAGAACTGTATTTAAATTATTAGACTACATGTTATTTGTAGAGAAACAAAATTCCCTCTGTGTATTATAGGAATGGTGGAGCTCAATTGGTACAGAAATATGTGGGGGCGTGCACCCAATGTGTAAGGTGGTGCTGCATTCAAATGCTGTAGGAAATATTGCATTTAGTGTTTGAGCAAAGTGAACAAACATGGAATATACTGAAATATTATTATCACTCTTTTAAATTTAGGCCACAGTAATTTAGTTTTTGTAATACAGAGCTATCAATTAGAAAAACGTTAATGCAGTTCAAAGTGCTTCACAGTTGACTGACAAGCAGATAATAAGACAAAAAGTATAGACCATACAACCATAAAGAAGACAAAGCAATTTTAAATGATTTAAGAAAATTAAAACCAGAGACCAATGCACGTGAGACAATACAATGTTAAGAACATAATTAAATATATTTAAAAGCTATAATAAGAGTATTAGTAGTAAAACAGAGTGAGATTAAAAAAACTAGATTAAATAACTAAATAAAGAGACAAAGGAAGAATACAAATTAGCTAATAATGAATAAAATTAGATAGATTTCAACGTTTTAATAACAGAAATAAGAGATCAAAGCTTGACTAAGAACAAAATGAATACAACAATAATAGGCTAAATAAATAAATGATCGATAGTAAAATGCACCGTGTTTGTAACTATAAGTATATGATATTTTATATGACATAATGTGTAAAATGTTACATTGTATTTTGTTGTTTCATTGTATTTCTGACTATTTCTGAACGCTTCTACTGCGCGTCTGAGTGGCGAAAAAACGACGCAGTGAGGAGTCAGTGAAGGCAGCAGCGGGCTGTCAGCTGTGTAGAGGAAAGGTGTGTTTAGTTGGAGTGGGGTTTCGGGAGCTCTGTAGCGTCTCACTCTCGCGGGTGCGTTTCCTCGCCTATTGTTTGATCAAACTCGTGTTATTTCACCGTTCCCCCATTTTACGCGGATACACGTTTGAAGGAAAGAACCGTTTATGGTCCTGACTGAAGATTTCACGATGTCTCGCACCGACGAGGTTCACCGCTTGACGGAAAATGTCTATAAGGTAAGGTTCAACTAATGAATAAAGTTTTGAGGTGCGTGCAGATGATAATATGCTTGCAGCTGTTAGATACACAGTGTAATTCCACCATGAATCAGACTTAGTAGGATTGGCCAAAGACGCATTCAGAGGCAAATGTTTTTTCTTCTTCTTCGATAATCTCTTTAGGGAGAGGCGCAGTTGGTTGAATCTTTTGATTAGTTGACCAAAATGGTCTGTCTTCCACCTTCACGTATTTCTGCGTGACACCAGGTTTGATAGTTGAGGCAACACCTCTCAGCTAAAATTCCCCCCGTGCTTCCAAAATCAAAGTCAATCACTCAGTCTTTTCATACATGTAGGCATATTGTGTGTATTCCTGTAGTGCACCCACTGCTCTGATAATAGTGTAGGCTCATCCTAAAACACCAGTGGATTTCTATAGCCTAGTTTTCATGCTGAAATGGAGACATATTGCATTCCATAAGTCAGTGTTTGGCGGGCAGAGAAGGTTGGGCTTATCTGTTGTAACAAGTAAACATTTGCCCCATGGGGATTTCAACATTCAAACCTGTTCTGCCTTAAAACCTGTGTGAACTTTGCATGCAATAGTTAACCCTTTGTACCGGGAAAATAGATTCTCAGTAAAAAAAAAAGAAAAAAGTATGGATTGGCATTCGAGCTGCATCGAAGGATTTCTATTATTTCATCATTTTATCTGTGAAATTGCTTGTTTTGTCCAACCAACAGTCCAAAACCAAGATGCAGTCAATTTGCACTGAAGATAACCAATGTGGGGTTAAAGTGGGGATTTGTCATTTATTAACTACAATGCTTGACTGAAAAAATGAATAGATTGTGGAAACTGTTGCTGATTGACTTTTTGTGGAACATCTAATCCATTAAAAGACAAATCATTACTATGCAATTCATTAAAACTCAGCCCAGGCTTTGATTCACTATATTTGCCATGTTTCAGAGTTGCAGTCACCTTGAAGGAATGTTAACAAAACATGTCATAAGGGCTCTACACCTGTGTCTTGCGATAATATCAGGTTCCTGTTTTGATAGAGCTCACCGATACTCGAGGAGGTCTCTGTCACGATATTCCCAGTCATTATTTACACACAATAACCCTTAAATGGCTACTTTTACCTGTACCCGTGCCCTATAAGCCAGCAGTAGTTCCCCTAACAGAAGGCCAAGAATGGCTAGAGGCTAGCTGCTCATTCTCCTTCAGGGAACAGACATCTATCAGAAAGGAGGTCAGATGAGTAGAGAGTGACGCTTCTTTTAGAGCCAACAAGGGAAGCAAATGTTTCAGGTGGCTATTTCTGTCCTCAATTGGTCACACAACCTACAGTGTATCCTTTTCATTGTGAATTGCATGCCATGCTCTGCCGGGGTTTGTCCAAGTGTTTACACCTACTAATGTGGGTTAATCAACATAGACACACTGTAGGTGTCTGGATCCTGAACCCTTCCTTTGGGGGTGTACAGGTCCCTTCATAGATGGTCTTGCTCATTCAAGCACAAGCCCAGCAGTGGGGCTCTTTCTGTGGGGTGAAATCACCCCGTCAGAGACCTGACAGCCAGGAACGCTGATGGGCAGCGGAGCGCAGAGACAGAGTCCTTCTTCCACCCTGGGGACCTGACCTCGTGGCTAGGAGGTCACAGAGAGTGCCATGTATAGTCACTGCTTATTGGCATTCCCTGTGCTTTCTTCACCAACCCAGCAGTGTAAAAGCAGGTTTATTTACTGTGTGCTTTAATATTTAAAAAGATGGGTTCAAGTCGACTGGCACCATAACTCAGTGATGAGGAGCATCAGTTTTCACAGTACATGTTTTTTTGGTGTTTATATCCTCTAAAACCACACTTGTTTTATTTTTAAATCGATGCTGTTTTACAATAGGGATAGGCGGTAATCAGCATGCTTTGTCACTGAAATCTGCTGCTATTTGGAAGCAAAATGACACATTGTCTTAGGTGCAGACTGTTGACCTTAAATGTATAAGTATTAAAATTAGATGAAAAATTACTTATGCAAGTAGTTGAAAAATGAATCCAAAATCTAAAAGTACACTGAAAATGTACCCAAGTTCACCCCATCATTAGTGGCACAGACAGCAGCGCACAATGATTGGATATTTTTTAACACAGTGAGACTCAATGTTGACATCCCCTGCAAAGTTATGTTCACAGTGTTGTACCTTTGACTTTTTGTAGCTTTTTACCATTTTATAATGCACTTGCTAATTGTTTGCACCGATGATTAAACACAGAGACTGTCATGCACCACCAAGTGTTGGAAAAGCTCCAACGGCCATGTCCCCAACTTCGCAGGAAAACAAATGGGACTTCCCTAACACTGGCTGCCCCCTGTAACCCTAGCCCATTTCTCTCCACGATACACATTTGAAAGCCTCTGTCGACAGTATTTGTCTGCTTTGCATGCAAAAGCAGATCTCTCCTAAGGAAGAGGAGATCTGAAAAAAAACATACGGTGTCTGCGAAGTCATAGCAGCCAGCAGCTGGGCAGATACTGAGTAATCGCAAGGGAGGAGAGGGGGGTAACTGCACTGCTGTGACTCATGTACGCCCAGTTGAGCGTGTGTGTTTAACAGGGCTGGGACTGTAAGCACGGTGAGGGCGAGACTGGAGATACAGCACCTCAGTGCGAGCGTTGTTCCTTTGGTAAAGGCCAGAGGCACTCCTTAGTTTAGTGAGATGACTTTAATCAACTGGGGAGTCAACCCTCTAAAACCCAGCAATCCCAGCGCGATCTTCCGTGACTCACTTCAATTCCCCTCTCTCACATAGACAGGCAGTTCCAGACGTGGCGATGGACATGTAGTCATTCCCGCTCTGACGGGGGTGAGACGGATACTTAAGACTGACACTCGGTTCTTTGCGTGTTTGTGTGTGCGCGCCACAGTCATCTCCACCAGCTGGCCTTGTCGCCGGGTGTCTGAGTGCGCTGGTGCCCCGGGTCAAGCCTCTTAACATGCCGATGGATGAAGTCTGAGCGCCAACCTGGCTTGGAGGAGGAGGGCGGGGGGGCACTGAAGTGAACAAACAGATTAATCAGACAAGAGGCTGAAGAAGAATGGGGCTGTGTGTTAAATCAGTCAATAATGAAATAATTTAACCGCTACCATGATTTCCACAGTTAAAGGCCCCATATTGTCAAATAAGTGAGATTTCCATGTCTTTTTTTATTTTTTATTATAAAGCAGGTCGAGGTGCTGTATGAATACTGTGAAAGTATCAAAACGCTTACCGTGCATGGCAGCTGGATTCTCGTGATATCACGAGAGAATCACAGATTTCTCGATCACATATCCATCTCGCCAGACTCCAGTACAAGCGTTTGGGTCAGGACAAGATCTGACCGGACCAATCAGCGTCCTGTGAGGCGCTACTGGTAGCTACGGGCGTGGTTTAGGTGTTCGTTCAAAACAACAATGGCTGCTCTGCATCCTATGAGGAGCTAACGTTACTGGCAGGTACGGGGCGTGGTTTAAGTGTTTGAGCTCTGCGTAGATGCTGCGATACTGCAATATATCAGAACTGGAGAATATTTCTTAATTGAAAGAAGAGCACCCGGAGACACTGACCAATTGGAGCAGAGTGGGCTTTTTTGGGAGGGGGGGGTGCTTAAAGAAACAGGCGCTAAAATAGAGTGTTTCAGACAGATGGTGAATACAG
>JAOVVB010212717.1:0-10688 GCA_028570985.1 Heterobranchus longifilis
ATAGATGTGTGTGTGTGTGTATAGGTGTGTGTATAGGTGTGTGTGTGTGTGTATAGATGTGTGTGTGTGTGTGTGTATATATGCATATGCATATATATATATATATATATATCATGTGTGTGTGTGTATGTATGTATAAACTGCTTGGAATTACATGCAACAGTTTCAAGGTAAAGAAAAAACTACAAAGCTTTTATACATAAAGCAGGCATTCTTTGCTTCATTACC
Source organism: Heterobranchus longifilis (assembly GCA_028570985.1). NCBI lineage: Eukaryota > Metazoa > Chordata > Actinopteri > Siluriformes > Clariidae > Heterobranchus > Heterobranchus longifilis. The sequence goes on from JAOVVB010212717.1 coordinate 229, forward strand.
TTATATATATATATATATATATATTACCAAGTGAGTGAGTTATACATGCATATTCAAATATAAAGTGAAAGAAAATCCATTTTCATTTTCCTCCACTAATTGTGAGTTATGAGCAACTTATCATATTTTAGTCTCGTACTCAGTGCTGTCCGACATTATCACTATCTGTCTCATAATCCAGCAACTGCCGGCCAGTCAATATGTGTCTGAAACGCAAATATACGTATGTACTCTCATGTACTGGTGTTTTTGTCTAGTAATTGGTTTTCTAATAATGAAATTACCGCAACAAAATGACAAAGTACACATGGATTATTGTGAGGCAGTCAGTCCATGGCCAAGAACAGACTGACTGGCATTATGTAGGCTATCACACACACACACACACACTAGAAATGTTAGGGGTGAAATGCAAGTGTGTGTGTGTGTGTAGAAGAGGACCACACTCGAGTTAAAAGGTTCTGCTATCAGCTCTGTCCGTGCTGTGCTCTTATTGTCCAGGGAATTGCTGTGTTAAAGGACTTTGCCTCCTTTTGTGTGAATAACGGCCTCCTTCGCTTAGACAGCTCAACAATGCAGATCCATCCTTCCATCCTTCCATCCTCCCGTCCGTCCTTCCTCACTCTCACTCCCTCCTACTTACGTTTTTCTTTTCCTTGCTACATCCATCTCACTTTCACTCTAAAGGAAAACATGATGTCATAAAAAAAACTGTTATTTTAAAACCTTGCTTTACAATCTTAATCAATATTGATTGATTGATCAATTTATTGATTGATAATTGTTTTACCTGGCTCTGATGTTATTTTCATCTTGAAAGGCAGTAATTAAAAAGGTTTAGTGTCTTTTAATATAAGGTCGAGGATTTCAAGAGAATACATCGAATGTACATTTTTATGTAATGCTCCCAATTAATCTATCCAAATTCTCCTATAATACAAGATGGAGTGAAAGACTTTGAAGAAAACTCTATGACTAAAGTATGTTTCAGTTCAATTCAGTTTTGTAAAACAAGCAAACACTTCCAAATATTTGGAGTAAGTCAAACATTAGCCAAAGCAATAAGCAGATCTTATTACCTTTAAATGAGATTTCCAAGGCCCCAGTGCAATAATTATTTCAAAAACCTGTCCATAAAAAAAAGTACAGTTGTGCAGTTAGTGAGTTTGCAGTGAGTTAGATGGTTTCTCACCATCTCTCTCTCTCTCTCTCTCTCTCTCTCTCTCTCTCTCTCTCTCATCTCTCTCTTTAAGTAAGGTTATTCAGGCCAGGAATACATACATCATTAATTATATCACCCACTACCCAGTAGCTGTCCCACTCCATAAAGCCACTTCCAAGAATGTTTCCAGAGATCTGATGTTCCTTTTTAACCGGTCTGGAACACCAAAAGACCTTCTTACAGATCGAGACACGTAATTGCAGATCTGTGATTGCTACGGCTAGTGAGACAACTCACAATGTCTTTTTACCATCGCCTGCCGCATTGTTGTGTTGCCGAAGCCCAGCAGGTGTCTTCAGCTCTGTAATGACTTGCAGAAGTTCAAACGGCTATCTTCTTTAAGTGTATGATCTCATAGACCACCTAGTGAGAGCATGCTTTAATCTCACTCTAGAGCTGACAAAGGGATACTGGCAAGCGTCTTCTTTACAGAATGATGTTCAGCACCACTGCAGGAATTCTCATTTGGCCTCTATTTGCCTTATTCCAGCTCCTAATGGACATCGTCATTCAGCCCCATTACAAATTTGCAGCTGCTCACGCTCACTGTGAACCACAAAAAATGGCACCTGGAGCTGACTGAGGCTGTATTGGTTGCAGGGACTAAAACTGCAGGAGAATAAGGTAAAGGCAGTAAAGAGGTATCCACAAAATACCATGAAAAACAGGTTTGTGCCTTTTTGGGGTTGGTGGGATATTACCAGCCATTTTTGCTTATGTTTGCTTTTGCAGGCTCCCCCCATGGCAGAACCAAGAAGGGATGGCCAGAGTGGGTGTCAAGTCAAGTCAAGTCAAGTCAAGTAGGCTTTTATTGTCATTTCAACCATATACAGTTTAGTGCACGATGAAACAAAACAATGTTCCTCCACGATCAAGGTGCTACATACAACATAAATTTACAACAGAACCCAATTACCGTAGCTGACCAGCTGAGACAAACCAGATTAACATTATAAATGAACAGAAACAGAAACTATCTAAGGCATAAATTCACAGAAACTATCTGTGTGGTGGACTGAGGTCATGAAGCAAGCATTCCAAGTCTCTAAAACAGGCTCTCACCAGTTCCCCCATTTGCAAAAACCTTCACTGTCCATCTGTGCATCTTCATTCTCCCTGGGCTCAGGGGTGGGGTTGTCCCAGGACTTTGCTGGAGAAAACCACCCAGTCTTGTATTTGAGTTTTTAAATCATCATTGGAACGAAGGTATGCTACTGTGAAACACAAAGCCTTCCTCATAAAGTGGGCTGTAAAGGAATTAAAAATACCTTATAACCATGCACATCTGCTGTGGATGGTGAGTGCCATCCACAGGGACATCAGTGCATGCATAAAATGTTGTTTACCCTCATTACAGGATTTATCCTTTCAGGTTAAGCGTAGCATGGTAACATGGTAACATGGATGTAGTGAGAGAAGACATGAAGTTAGTTGGTGTGAGAGAAGAGGATAGGGTTAGATGGAGTCAGATGATTCGCTGTGGTGACCCCTGAAAGGGAACAGCTGAAAGACAAAGAAGAAGAAGAAGAGGTAACGTCCTGAAGAAGTCCTTCTCGCTCCAGCAGAAGGTCCTAAATGGACGTATCCCTATCTTCCATTATCTACAATGTTTTGTGTACAAATAGTAATCCAGACTTTTATTGTTCCCCACACAGCGGAGTGTTCCTGAATCTTGTGCAAAACATAAAAGTAGTCATGCATTTATGCTTGTATGATTCGTGTGGGTATGTAAGTCTGCATGATGTCTAAACAAATAACAGGATATATGCATAGAAGCAAAATATACAGTTGATGTTGAATAAGGTTTAGGATTAAAAAAAAAACCTTATTGATGGATGTTTTTTTTTTTTTTGTTATGTTTGCAGCCTGGTAGAGAGTGCAGTTATCGCCTGTGTATGAGTGAGAAAGAGTGAGCATGAGAGAGACCGAGAGACTGAGAGAGAGACAGAGAGAGAGAGACAGGGTTAAGAGTGGGTGCAGCTTGCTGGTGGGTCTGTAATTCTGTGTAATAATTATTTTTTAAAAGGAGAAATCAGAACAAACTCCATTACCTCCTAATCTTTGCCTATATCAGTTAAAAACACAGAAATCCAGACTTGGCACTGACTGTTAAACACATACTGAGCAGAAATGAATCTTTCTGCAATCACTGCTTGCCTCCTGCCTGATCTCATCACTTTGCCAATCTGTGATAATAAAGAGCTATGTTAATCATATGTAAATATAGCTAATAGATGCATTTCCCCTCCATGGAGTTTAGACCGGTTTGGGTATAGCTGGCACATTATTAGGGAGAAACGTAATGAAGAAAGAAAAGAGCAGAAATCGAAAAGGTTTTTGACATCCTGCCTGCTGGGACGCCAACGTGGCAGGGCAGTGTACTGTGTCCCGCACCTTCAGGGTTGAGGGTTCGATTCCCACCTCAGGTTTGTGTGTGTAGAGTTTGTGCTTGGTGGGTTTCTTCCGGTACTCTGGTTTCCTCCCACAGTCCAAAAAAAACCCATGCAGATTAGGTTAATTGGCATTGCTTAATTGCCAATGTGTGCCGGTGTGTGTGCCCTGTGATGGATTTGCACTCATTTTTGTGATTCTGTGCAGGATAAGAGGTATAAAAAATGAATGAAAGAATAATTGTTGAAGGAAGCAATTTTGAATTGAGGCTAATATCCACAGGTTGAGAATGTCTTTCCTTTTGTTTCTGGTTCATGTTACGTTTTCCTCCTCATGCCACGTCAAGGATTTTTTCCTCATTATTTTCTTAAGGATAAAGATAACATAATGATATACATCCAGATTTTTGTACACTATACAAATATATTTAACTTGAAATCAATAGACAAGTCAATACACACAGCAGCAATGCCTCTATGCATAATGGAATTAACAGGGTGTGATAACCTCGCCATAAAACTTGAATAAAATAAATATTTTTAGAATTCATTTGTAATTATGAAAGAAATAATAATGTGGTTATTATATGATGGATGATCTGACCAGTTTGACCTTGGATTTTTTTTAAGAGAAGAAGAGAACTCCACCTCATGAAACCAGAGTTCTCCATTTCTTTAAACTTTACTTCTAACATGGTATGTTATATCGAGTCTTTCTAATTATTATCTTATTGTAATGTCAATATGGTGACACACTTGCATAGGAGTAACCTCCACTCCTCCAGGGTCCGAGTTTGATTTCTGTCTTGGAAACTCTGAGTTTGCATGTTCCCTCCGTGCTTGGTGGGTTTCCTCCGGGTTTTCCGGTTTCCTCCCACAGTCCAAAGACATAAATAAAATGAACACTAGGCTAATTGGCATTCCCAAATTGCCTGTAGTGCAATTGAATGTTGACTGGAGGTCTTAGCCCAGTCGTAAAAATGGGAATAAATACAATAGCCTCTACAGTCCCTAGTTGAACTACAGAGGTTCCTAGTTGGACTACAGAGGCTCCTAGATGGATGGATGGAATGTCTATAACAGTGAGAGCTCTCGGGTGTGTACTGTACACACAAAGCAAGATTCCTCATGTACCTCAAAGCAAGATTACCATTATGCTCTCTTACAAAACATACAGTAGATACAGTATATTGTGATACATTAGGACATTGGTTCTCAACCCAGGTCCTGGAGGACACACTGTCCTTCACATTTTAATGTTCTCCCTGCTCTATCATACATCACGAAATCACGAAAACAATTAAATCTGCAGGACACAGGGTCCTCTAGGACCAGCATTGAAAATCCCTGCTTTCAGAAGTACGCAATCCCTGCTTACAGTGTATGCAATACATATATTAATACTGATACCCATATTTATACAGTGTGGCATTTTGGCTCAGTAGTCAGCATTGCCACCTCACAGATCACATCTTTTTCTATTTTTAAGTTCTCTATTCTTCTCCCAACTCCCTAAAACATGGAGGTAAGTGGATTTGGTGTGCTATAGTTTTGATTGAGTGTGTGCATAGTACTGTACCATGTGAATGAACGCAGTCTCACTGTAACTTATTTTTTGTCATATGCTGTATATATGGAGTACTCTGGTATTTAAAATATACATGGCCAAAACACAGTACTGGTGTTGATTTTATTTTTGATGTAATACATATAATACAGAAAATGTGTGTGTCAAAGTGGATACTTCTGAAGTTTTTGCAACATGGATGTGACCAATCTTGCTTCCTTAAAAATTTCCCGTTGCTAACTTCAGTCGTTCTGGAGAGATGATTTTATATGTGTGCCACAAAAATGGCCATTTTATACTGTCCCACAAATAATAATAATTTAAATTATATTAAATGTAAATTATTCATATTTCTTTATGAGTATTGATACAAAATTGGTGTAAGCTTCTAGAAGCATATGACCTGTAAAAATTGTTGCTTATATTAAAAGATTCCATGCAAAATTAATGATTTTCTCCCCCCAAAACAATCTGTAGTGTCTGTAACCATGTCAAATTCATGTTGCAATTTCTTAATAATTTAGCATTTTAGGATAATACACTTTTTCAGGTTTATGTCTTTTCATGTGAAATCTAAATCAGCCAAGTTTTATTTGAATGACAATTAAGATTATTGAAAGATCTGAAAAAGGACATGAAAATGTATTTAGCAAATGTGTTTCTTATTATTTGATAAAAATATAAATGTGTATTCAAATTTATAAAAAACGAGGCATGGATCGGGAGATAAGAAGCATTACAGTAAGTATTATGAAAAGTGGTGTTATATGGTCCTGTCTGAAAATTCACTTTTTCACCCAGGTGGGACACTTTTTAGCAACAGTACCATGTTCTGGCTGACAGTATATCAGATTTGAACTGTGGATTTGCTGCAGTGATTATTTTTTCCTATTTCAAAATCTTGGTTTGTTGGTTTTAGGTTGTTAAGTCAGTTTGTGTGCCAGGTTACATAACTCTGTTTGTTCTGTTTACACATTTTTACTGAACCTACGTATTTACTGAACAGTTTATTCAACCTGTCATCTTACAGTAGCAAGTCAACACATTTACAGTATACAGCATTTGCTACTACTGGTTCCTTTGTGTCATTTTCCTCTGAGATGCTTGTGCCACCTGAATTTGAAATCACAGTGGGCTCGCAGTTGTGATTTTGGCATATTAATATTTTTAGGTGAGAAATTGTTTTGTAGGGGTTGTTCTTCTCGAATAGTAAGGTCTTGATTGTCTAGTTACTATTTTAACATATATTTCATAGTAGCGATTTCAACAATATCATACTGGTCAGGGAAATTTAATTTACAGAATACGCCTTTTTATTGGGCAGTGTGACCTCCCAAGACATGAGACAGCTTACACATATATCAGTGTGATCTGTGGTCTCTGTCAAGATAAGATGCCTTTGATCTCCCTGCCCTCTGTTCATTGTCTCTCTTTAGTTCTTATCTCACGCTGTAGGAGTTCTGTTTCGAGTGCTGAATTCCTCCTGGAGTAGGCACCTCTAATCGCTGTTTTGAGCCTGATTCAAATTATTATCCTTATCACCTTCAGTAGGGGTAACGTGCAACCAAGCATTGTTGTGATCCCAATCTGTTTGTAAACAAACTTTTACAGGCCTGGAACCCATTTGTTTATCTTCTCAATGACAACTTAGGAATCTCAAAGTATGTTAATTGGTATTAACAAGGTTGTACTCCAAAGTTTTGGGAGAGTTTACTATCAGATCTCAGGACAAACTTTCATATGTCTCTTACATACTCCATCCCTCAGATCTCAGTGGAAACATCTTTTTACTGCCATGCTGCACTGGGAAACCCTACCATCAGTCCTCCCTTGGTGGGAGCGATTACCTTTATACCTGTATATTGCATTGGGAAAGACTATCATCAGTCCTCAGTGGGAGCTTCTAGTGCAAATTTTCTCCCACATAAAACATCTGGAGAATCTACCATCCGACCTTCTTCTTTCTATTGCGTATTGCTTCAGGAGAAGTTGAAACTGCTACAGTATCTTTCTTCTGGTAACCCCACCGGGAAAAACTGCCATCAGATGTTAGATGAGTTATCTTTCTTTGGCATACCACATTGGGAGACTCTATCAGATCTTAGGGAAGGCCTCCACCGTTCTCCCACATACTTCATTGGGAAAATCTATCATCAGTTCTTAGTGGGAACTTCTAACTTTCTCTTGGGGCATCCTATGAGCAGAACTCAGGGGTAAACCTCCACCTATCTTCCATAGGACAGCTCTGGGGGCAGCTACTATCAGATCCCAGTGAAACATTCACCTAACACATACATAAACCTTTACGAAGGCACTGTTTCCATGGCTTTCCTGTTCTAACCTTATAAATTTCGCCACAGTGAACTTCTTGCTTTTAAAACTAATTTTCAGTTTACAGCTTGCATGTTTCCTTGTACTGTATATTAAACTTCCTTAACCTGGGTCACGCTGTGTGCATCCTAGAACGGGAATTAGTCAGATAAGCAATCATGAGTCTAAAGAAACTTTTAAGACAATGCTAACACCTTCATACTTCATTATGGGGATGTGACAAAATACTTAAATCTGATTTGAGTTGTGGTAGATAACTATACAGCTACAGAGACTTTCCAGTTGACACACCGAGAGAAGTTCAAGAACCTTCATACCATCATTATGCGAGAAGCAAAATGTACATATATAGATAAATATGCAAATGCGTCATTGGGTTTAGAGATAGAGAAAGGTGTTAAAAATATTATGTAGCTCTGTTATTACCAGTGGTGCAGGAAATAACCATGGGAAGGCAGGAAAATGCACGTCTCAGAGTGATGTACCCACCTTTTCATGCTGAAGAAAAGAGTCAGCGCAGCACACAATATAACCCAATTTGTGTGAATTAAAGATTGAGATTAAAGCTGCGGAGTCCTTATGGCTTCCTTTCGAGGCATTTAATAGAAGAAGTGTGCTCCCTATTTTAATCTGCTGAAAGCTTGCTAATTACACTTAAAAGCGTGGCTGCGGATGTTAGTGCCGTGACGTGAGAAGTCTTAAAAAAAAAAAAGGTTTTATCTGTGCCTGTGTGTGTTCGGAGTAGCTATTGAAGCATATGTAGTCACTACTAGACTTAGTTAAAGTGTTTGAAATAAAAAAAGTCAATTGGAGACATGAAGTATGACTGAATGGCATTAAAAAAAAACAGGAGGAGCTTGTGCTGTTTCTCTCTCAGACACATAATGAATACACCTGTATTGCTTGCATACGGTGACAGTGAGTAATAATTTTTTTTTTCATTATTTGAGTGACTTGCTGATATACAGTAAAAGTCTTCATAATAAACCAGTTGATGTCTTATTACAATAAAAAAAGGATAAAAACTGTCACACTGTCTACCAATCACAGTTAATTTAAAAAACGCTCTTATAAGGCATATATATGCCTTATTCCACTAATTTGGTCCCCAATGCTCTGAGCACCTTTAATTTATCTAGGATTAAACCTAGTGATCAAAAGTAGGAACTGCAACAAGCATAAATAGAGGCCCATTGGGACAGGAATTACATTGCCCCATGCTCAGACAATAAATGCTAATTAATTTCACAAAATTCATTATCATAATATCACAAATCATAATTTTATAATTTAATAATTAACATCTGTATATTGTATATGCATAAACAATTTGAGAAATTGAGAAATTTCCATCATGATGATTAATAGTTATTGATATTGAGTGATACTTGTTTACTTGTTCATGTTCAAGAACTTAAAGCCCATTGTTTAGCAATCAAGATATTCATATCCATATGATTTTTGCATTTTAGCTTAAGGGTGATAATTAAAGAATAGTGATGTAAGGTGGCCAAGAAGTGCACAACAAAATAACAAAACAGAAAACAAAACAACAAATTCAAAACAAAATAACAAAACAAAATAATAAATCAGAAAACACAACCACATTTAAATGCCGTAAGGATCAATACTTCTTGTATGTCGAGTGACAGATCAAAAATTTCATTCTTCAATTTCCTTTTCCAGTTTGACTGAATTCTTGTTGTGTTCTGTTGTGTTCTCTCACTTCGCTATTTTGTTTCCAGCTATGTTGTTGTGTTTTTAAATTTGTTATTTATTTTTTTGTTTTTTGGGGGGGGATTTTTCATTAAGTTTATTGGTTTTGTTATTTAGTTTTGCACGTTTTTTTGTTTTGCCATTGCGGCACGGTGGTGTAGTGGTTAGCACTGTCGCCTTGCAACTCCAGGGTCCGAGTCCGATTCCCGGCCAGGCTCGATTCCTGTTTCTGTGTGCATGGAGTTTGCATGTTCTCCCCGTGTTAAGTGGGTTTCCTCCCACAGCCCAAAGACCTGCAGATTAGGCTAATTGGTGTTCCCAAATTGTCCATAGTGTGTGAACAAGTGCCCTGCAATGCATTGGCACCTTGTCCAAGGTGTACCCTGCCTCGTACCCTAAGTCTCCTGGGATAGGCTCCAGGCCCGCTGCGACCCTGAATACAAGATAAATTGTTATAGACGGTGAGACGACGACGACTTCATGGCCACCGTAGATTACAGTGTCAGTGTCACAGCAAGGTATATATATATATATATATATATATATATATATATATACTGCATATACATGTGACCATGAGTTTGACCTGGACTGGGCTGATCAGGGCAATTTTTCTGTGATGGCTTGTGACCACACTCGCTAAATAGTATAAGACTAAAATTCCCACAGTTTTGTACCTGAGTCTCCATCAGTGTAAGTGGAATTATATTACCTTGAATACCTTTCCTGTTATACTGAACTTTCAGTCTTATAGCTTACAGATATACCAGGGTCTGATTTATGGACATGATATCACCCAGATGAGGATGGGATCCCTGTTGAGCCTGGTTGCTCTCAAGGTTTTGTCTTGTTATTATCTCAGGGAGTTTTTCTTTGCCACTGTCTCCCTCCGCTTGCTCATCGGGGACAAACTGATCATTTATTTTAAATAACTATTTAATTTTGTTGAAGCTGCTTTGAGATAATGAGCATTGTCAAACGCGCCATTCCAGTTGAAATGCCGATGGCATAGTAGTGTTGCTTTTTAGCTTTTTAAAGATCCTTTTTAGCTCCCTTAACATTTAAGGCTCAAGAGAATTCACCAATATAGAGAAATACCAAGATTCCTGGGTATTCAAATTCAAATCAAATTTAAATTTTATTTGTCACATACACAATCATACACAGTACGATATGCAGTGAAATGCTTATACGACCGCCAGTGACCTTAAAAAGAGAATTAAAGCTTATAATA
>JAOVVB010212738.1:0-10687 GCA_028570985.1 Heterobranchus longifilis
CCACCCTGGTCTGCAGCTTGTTTGATTTAGACTGTGCAGATGGGAGTCAGCCCCACCGGGTGTCAAGTGGGGGGATCGTGTAGACATGCTGTCAGGGTTTTGCGGAGAATACATTGCGGTGATTTAGGGAGCTAAGGGTCAGATTGGATTGACAGGCCAACCATGGGTAAATGATTATAGAGAATTGAGGAGGAGGGAAGGAGGGCAGCAAAAAGGGGAGAATGAAAATTGCAGAGGTGAAACGAGGCGGGCAGGGAGGAAAATCCTCAAAGATGGAAAGGATTGATTTAAAAGGCAGCAGGATGGTACGGAGATGGCAAAGAGATAAAGGCTGTTACAGAAGATGAGACAAAGTCGAAGAAGACTGTCATGGCAATTTCTTTGAAACACCTTGTTCCAGTCATCATTTAAGAATCCTGTTCTCTCTTCTTAGACAGCTAGAGCAAAACTTTCAGCCTCCTTTTTTTTCCCCTTTTCCTGCTGCTGTATCTCTGTACATGCACCGATTGTGAAATTCTGCACAGATACCGATGTTTAAAATAACAATTTGACCGATAGCCGGTGCCAATACCGATGTTTTTATGTTGTTGTTTATTTTGTTTTCGTTATTTATTCTCCCCTTTTTGCCAGGGAAACAAAGACATTTTCATTATTAAAAAAATAACTGAATAGTTTTAAAGTCATTCAATATTTAATTACACTATCTTTGAATGAGCACAAATTAAAAAATTGAAAAATTGCTTTAAAAGTGTTTTTAACCTTTTAACACAGCATTTAGTCGGCGCAAAATCGATGCAACACAGATAACGGATAAATATCGGCCACTGCTATCGGTGAATGTCGTCTTATTTGCCGATTGCAGTCAAGAAGGTGAATATCGGCCAATACCGATGTTCGACCGATATATCGGTGCGTCCCTCTCCGTCATGCAGTTCTTTGGTTTCACTTTTCATATCAGTATTCACGCAGCGCTGGACAGAGAAGCACACATCGGGGTCTTAATCAAAATAATGACCGAGGCGCCTGTTGCCCTTCCCAGAAAGACGCTCTCAGACAAAGACTCATAAATCCAACCCTGTTATACAACTGGACCTGTGATGGCGACGAGGGCACAAATAGAGGCGTCATGTATGGAAATGAATTTAATTTGGCAGAGTGAATTACCTTATTACAGCTTTCAGAAGTGATGGTATGAGAGAGACGAGAGATTGCAGAATTCCCCATGGTGACAAATATGATATTGGTGGTTAAAATTACTAAAACTGGAACCCCATAGTGGATATTATTTGAAACCAGGAGAGAAATTAATTGCTGCCAAACCAATAACGACATTGGAGGCTCCATATATTGTTGAAATTATTTCAGAACGAGGGAATGAAAAAAATCTTGATCACTTTATTTTATTATTATGGTGCCAAAATGTCAAATTCTGTGAATTGAAATGTCTACAGGCCACATTGTTTATAATAAAGAACCAGACTGGAAAGCAGTAAATCAATAAATCTACACATACGACTGAATATGAATTAGGGGAGATATGAAACTCCATGTTTGACCTGCTCTTTGCCTCCTTGATGTCGTCCTCGTAATTTTTCTGTCTCTGACAAAATTGTGTCTTTGTCTCATGGAAACAGAGAATTCCCCTTAGTGTCGCTCCATCCGGACCACAGTCAGCTCTGTCAGAAAGGCTTTATTGTCCACATCAGTGACTATAATTAGACTAAATTGACTCTCTGTCCAGTGTGTTTCCCAACTGCGTCTATGAAGTGCTCTGTTGATTGTCAAAGATGTTTCTTTGTGCATTCGTGTGCGTGCGTGACTCACCATTAACTGTATGAGATGACCTCATGAATTAACTTTATATCAAATATCAATGTTGGGCTATTGACTTTCATTTGTGAAAGATAATGTCAAGTGTCTGATGGTCACATTGTTGAGATACAGTAAGTCTAATTTTAATTTTTAATGGCCTCCGGGAAAATCAGCAGAAGTTATGTACTAGGGTACTTTCTGCTTCACAGAACGTTATTAATGCTTTTATTTTTGCCTCATTTTTTCCACTATAGAGCTCTTTGTCAGTTAATTTCATTTCATTTAATACAGAAGCATTTAGTTAATGCTCATCTTTTTCTAAATCCTTGTAATGATTTATAACTTGTCTTAGAGTCCCTAAAGATTTTTACCAGAAACTAAATTAGACACTAATTCAACAAAAAAAGGAAACTAAAATAAAAGTAAATTATCGTTGTTGTTGTTGTTGTTGTTGTTGTTGTTGTTGTTGCTGTTGTTGTTGTTGTTGTTGTAGCACACTGGCTTCTCCTGTCTCTCAAAGAATAGATTTCAAAATACTATTGTTACTGCCAAAATACATTTCTGATCTTCTGCTACATTATGAACCTCCCAGAAGTCTCCGGTCGTCTGGACCGGTCTGCTTTCTGTCCCCCAGCTAAATTAAACTAACCGCCATTATTTTGCCTTTGAGTGCTTTTGGAAATTCCAATATTGCGAATTTGGGCCATATAACGTTATAAGCTAATACAATTATTTCTTATATTAGTTGGTTTATTTGTTTTTTTGTGACCATTTAAAAAAAATGTTTTTTAACTAAAACACAAAGTTCAAAACCAAAGTTGGTTTAAGGGCCATTATCTCAGACAACTGTGACCGTATTGTGACACCAGTCTGGCTTTGATTACATTGCACAGGCTGTTTATTAAGGGGACATGACAGCATTGGTTTACTAATTTATTGATTCGTTGCTGAGAGGCCAGCTGCATTTTTAATGAAACTTGGGGGCAGGATGCATCTCAGAGCTGTAGGATACTTTAGCACTATTGCATTGCTCAAAGTTACATCTAATGCTCTAAGCTTGTTTTTTTTTACTGTTACTGTTGGAATTTATTCTTCACCTGTGCTCCGTTTCCCCTCGATAATGTTTCTCAATATCCTTGGCATGACTTTCATTCTGGCTCAGTTTTTTCCAAAGCGGTATATTCTGACAGTCAATAGACAATGGGATAGCAGTGTTCTTGCCATCATTCATACTAACAGGTGCATCTGTTGCACAGTTACTGAATGTTTCGTGTGTAGGTTGCAAGTCACCAAAGTTGAGGAAGTTCATCTCCTGAAATACATTTACATTCTGGCACATGGTCATGTTCCTGTTTGCTCCCTAAAAGCCCGGACTAGATTGCAGCGTTGAGGCTCATGCCAGAGCATATCCAGTCGTTGGAAGCATCACAGAAGCACACCCAAGAGTTTACTGATCAACATGATGTTCCCTGGAACTTAGCCTGGGAACGTTGTGCTTCAGTTGTAAATTAATGAAGTCTTTAAATTGCACTGAAGTGCTTTGGTATGTTGCAGCCATAGAAATATAATTGGAATAGAAGGGTCAGTGAGCTGTTTTCGGTATACACAAGAAAATGACGATTGTTGTTAGTTGTTATGGTGACGACGCGTAAAGTGTGGTGCAGACTACACACTGGAACCAATGGCTGTCTGTCTCCTTCTGGCGAATTAACGTTTATTAACTTAACGTTAATTAACGTCTTCTAGCAGCGGGGAGGCAGAGGGACCCCCGCCGGCTACCAGCCGTTGTTCGGATCATTTTCTGTAACTAGCAGATGTCTGACTTGTTAGCTAACGTTAGCTAACTTGCTAAGCAGTACATCATTATAGGTTATCAGACACTGATAATGTTTGTTATCTGACAAATAAATACTTGTTCTAGGCTATATTTGTAAACTTACATTCCGGTGGTGGCTGCGTAGAGCTGACTCGTCCTGTGATCCAAATAATTCCAATAACTCGGTTTACAATAACTAAAAACGTTGTTTCAAAGTCCAAACGCAAAGTGGTTATTGAAATAAAGTAGACAAGCACTTCCAAGATTCAAGACACATTTTTCTTAAATGAAAAATCCAGTTTCAAGTCATGTTTAAGGCGTTTAAACTTTCAAATCAAACACTTCCACTGCGCCGTGCTGTCTGCTGGGCCCCTGGTCCCTCCACCTTTCTCCTGTCATGATGGTGCTCTGATCATTCTGCTCCGTTGATTTGAAAGGCGATGTCCTTTCTATCCAATTTCATTTCTATGGTCATAGCAGTGTCTCAGAGTATAGTATGTCATCAAAAATCCCACAAAAACGCCTTAATATAGCATGTTGAATTTGACAAAAAATCCCCAATAATGAAAATGCCTAATATTCTAGTATGTTGACTAAAAAGCCCCCAAAAGTGATAGAAGTCTTGTCAACAAAAAACGCGTAGTATCTTGTCAAAAATAAATCAAAATATTTTATAGTATGCCAAAAAAATAGTATGTTGTATAAAGCAATACAAATATACTATGCCATAGAACATGTCATAATAAAGTATAGAAAAAGTCACAAGTAAAACTTTTTTTTTTAGTCATAGTATCGTAAGCCACATACTTTGACATTGAAAATGTCACAAGTCATAGTATAGCATGTCGTCAAAAATGTCAGTATAGTATGTCATAAAAAGAATATCATAATATAATATGTTATAAACCGTCATACAAACATAATGCATTCACACAAACTCCTGCATACAACCTCTTTGAACAAATATACATATTGAAAATAAGCTGTAAAATGTAATACCTCGGACGGTGTTTCAAGATTTTTTAAATACTTTTTAAGGACTTTAATTGTTGCTAAATTGATTAATCAGCCTTCAATGCTTTTTAAGATCCCATGGACACCCTGTCTTAATTCTGTCCAATTGGTAACAGGGACACACAGAAGAAATGTTGAATTAAATCAGGGTGGCAAGCATATATAAATTGACCCATACCCCCCAAAATTAATTAGTTGAACACTATGAAAATCACAGCAGTTGGCAGTTCTAATCCAATCATAGACATAGTGTTTTGACAGCATTAGGTGCATGCAGTCTCTGTCATAGTCGCTGAGAAGTGCAGTAGCACCACCCGGTGGAGTTTCAGTGAAAAACAGCACGGGTTTTGAATCGTGAGCTTAAGTGCCTCAAACATATTTTATTCTAAAAATATCCTATTCCACGCAGTGCCCTGACACACCCTGCTCATTCAGAATAGATTTCTCTTCATTTCCAAGAATGCATTTCAACATAATTTGTCTAATCATCATATTCTGCAGTTTTAAAGAAGGACAGGACAATCTGTGTGATGCTATCAAGAATATATTTCAGAAACAGCTGCTGAAGTATTTTCAGCCACACCATGCAGAACATGTCCTACAGAAACTTTGTACCTTCTATTTGGTATCTCAACATTACTCAAAAACAATACAAGCGCCAGCTTGTGTGACAATCTTCCATTATAGCAATAAAATCAATTAAGTGTAGAATGTGAAAGGAATATTGCACCAAAGAAAATGTAAAAAAAAAAAAATGCTCTCCTCACCATTGAGTCTGTGGATGCATTGTTAAAGTTAGTATGTTAATATAGCATACAGTGAGTAACTGGTATATTTTCTACTGTATTTAGCTTTCCAAAAACAATTTTACTACTTGTATTCGCATCAAGCTAATCACATGTAATTGCTTAGTTATGGCTTTAGAACCACTGGATCACTAAACTGTTTTTGTTTTTGTGTGTGTGTCATTTTTAGATCTCTAAAGATCACTGTCCACATCTGTTGCTGTACCGAGGGCAGAAAAGAAGTCCAACTTCATCTGAGAAAGTATCGACTACACTAGAGCTGCAACGATTAGTCGACTAATCAATTAGTCGATCGACAGAAAAATAATCGGCAACTATTTTGATAATAGATTAATCGTTAAAAGTAATTTTTCATGTAAAAATGGCAGAAAATGCTGTTTCCAGCTGCTCAAATATGGAAAATTCCTGCTTTTCTCTGTTTTCCAATCACATTGGACTTTGAGAACTGGGATGGACATTTTTCACTATTTTCTGACATTTTATAGACCAAATGACCAATCGAGGAAATAATCGGCAGATTAATCGCTAATGAAAATAATCGTTAGTTGCAGCTCTAGACTACACAATATTCATTTCTGTTATTCCTTTACAGAAAAAAAAGTGGAGAAATGATTTAGACTTCTCAGGGAACAAGGTTTATGAAGGACAAATGTAGAAAACTCACGCAAACGTTTGTGTACTAAAGGTAAAATAATATAACTGAAGGACTCGACATACCGTTTTATCTCTGCGTGAGGGACTTCCCTGGAAAACAAACCTGGTTTAATGTTCATATAATCACACAACATATTATTAGCTTTAATGAGTACCTGTAACCACAGCACACGTCTTAATACTAATATCTTCCTTTGCATAAACTTAGTGGATAAACTATGAAACACGTTGAGACCTCAATTTGTAGCCATGATGAGATTTATTGACCAGAGTCTTACACTGTACATAAAGTCAGGGTCTACATTTGGAAGTTATGAAAATGTTTTTGGGAGCGTGTTTTCTGAATTTTGAAAACTGCATGTTTGCTCAAAACAGGAGCAAGACACAAAATACACTGAGTCTCTTTTATTTCAACAAACTTGATTTATGTTATTTTATTTTGTGATTCAGGCAGATAGAATCTGACTATTGTTATAGAAACGTTGTTTTTCACAGGACTCGCAACACTGTAGAATGCTCTCTTTTGAAAACAGTGTTTCTTTTAATTCATTTAGCAAGAGCACAACGTTTTGATCCCAGGTTGACTCAAAAGGTACAGCGGCATCAAGTCAACTCAGGTGTGTGTCATCTCTGAGCCAGATTCATTCGTATTATACATTTACTGTAATAGCGATTCAAGAAACTTTCAAGGACTTTCCAGGCCCAATTACTGTTACAACACTGAGAAAAAGCAGGCTGACGCGCGAAACAATTAAGACGCACATGCAGCCAGCCTACAGTATTTACTAAGGTTTAGTAAAAAAAAAAAAAAAAGTTAAAAAAATCAAAAGAACTTTCTATTCTTGTGTAAAATATATAAATATTATTAAGCATTGAGAATTTGACTAGCTGTTATCATGGCTGCCACTTAGATACTTAGTGACTCATTTCACTCACTTAGGAACCTTCCTGAGCAAAAAAAGACTATTTGACCGCAGCCTCACTGCCAGTCCTCACCGCAAGCTTTTTTGACGGTCGTCACTCGCCCGTCTCACGGAACAGATAGGATTCCATTATATTAAATGTATTAATCCTCATTGACTCCGTCTCACGCCGACCCCCCATGTTTTTTTTTAACGTTTCAAGTCTATTTTTGTCGTGTTTGTGAAGCGTTTCTTCTCGGACAGCTGTTTAAATCACACAAATACCCCGCTGTAATTTTTAACATATTAACTGTAGCTCCAGTGATTGATCAGCAGTCTGCCTGTCAGTGTGTGTCAGAGTAGTAGTACCTGTTTCACTACAGGTAGATGTCAATGAATGATCGAAACACGTTGGTTTCCTCTCATGTCAGCTGTCAGTCAGGTTAAGCAGCCGCTCACATCAGCTCTCAGGGCACCGGCCGAGACTTTTTTTTGCTTTTTTTTTTTTCACGGAGGCAGTGTGGATTGGAAAATAGAACACATGTCTCATCTCGCTTGTGGTGAGGACTGGCAGTAAGAGTGCACAAATCCTGTGGTTGTAGCCACACCCACATGAGGGACTTGACTAAAACACCTGAGTAAGTTGATGCCGCTGTACCTGATGAAGAGCCAAACCTGGGCTCAAAACAAGCGAGTCCTTGTGAAACAGATATTACCTCAGCACCTAGACAAAAGAGGTGTGTGTGTGTTTTACACTGATATATAAACATTGTGCCCAGTGCAGGCTCAGAGACCAAGATTTGGACAAAGTACTGTATAAGGAGAGAACAAAGGGGACGCTGTGTGGTACCAGTTAGGCAGCTGCAGCAGGACAGGAGAGAGGCTGGACTCCTTTAATCTCCAGAGCCTTGTTGAACTGCACGTCCATGGTCTTAGAAGCTTTGGTGATCTTCAGGTTCCTCAAACATCCTTTGAAGGAAGTGCTGGTAGAGAGCGCGGCCTGTCGAACTCCAGCTGCGAGAGAAAGGAAACAGTGACATCTCACCGCACAGCGAGTTTCTGTACGTGTGCTCGGGCTGCACGATTCTGGTCAAAATGAGAAT
Organism: Heterobranchus longifilis; assembly: GCA_028570985.1. Lineage (NCBI taxonomy): Eukaryota > Metazoa > Chordata > Actinopteri > Siluriformes > Clariidae > Heterobranchus > Heterobranchus longifilis. The sequence goes on from JAOVVB010212738.1 coordinate 8,108, forward strand.
CACTATTTTTTTTCACTCAAAATTGAAAGCATGATTTTCTCCCACAATTCTTAGGGACACCCATTTTTAAAGAAAAATCTTTGTTGCAGTCCATATTGTCTTCATGCAGACAGGACAAGCAATATGATCATCACCGTCTTATTTCAATTAATTAATTGCAGTCCTGGTTCAGTCTTCAGTGCACATGTTTGGTGGGAGGTTCAGATGTTGCTCCCCCAAGAACATTTTACGTTTTCCAATTAAAATTATGCAATTTCACATGATTATCATTATTATGAGAACTCATTCTAAATAAGCAACTCCCCAAAGCAAATCGCTGTCCTTGAGAAATGAGATTGCGTACATGCCTGAATCGAGATTGCGATCTTTTAACGATTAATCGTGCAGCAACATACAGAATGTGTATTTAAATTTAAAACATTCTGTTGAGTCTGATGTAAATCTCTCTTGACTTAAGAACAGATGAAAAAAAGGTTTTGGTTTTGCCAGGATCATTTTTCATTCACATTTCAGGTACATTTTTTCCATCTATGGAAAAAAGACTTTTGGCAGCTGATTTATTTATTTTTTGTCAGTATAATTTTGTTGTTGTAATACTTATTTGGGCTACAAGAGGCTGAAGTTTTAATTTCTCCATGCACTCTGAACACATACACTGTGTAGGGTTCCTACAGCTTTTTAAGAGTAAAATTGAAGCACTTTTCAAGCACTTTCAAAGTACTTAAATCAAAAATGTTCCAGACTCTCGAAGCCTTTATCATCACATCTAAATTGGGGGATCGATGGGATCGTTTCATTTCAAATATTTAAAGATTTTTGTTTTCAGGATTGTGTGTTAGAAGGCATACCGGGATATCCTCCGACGTAGATGGGGTCGTTGGTGTCGCAGGTGTTGGAGCGTGCGTTGGGACTCTCTGCTTGGCTCTGCTTCTCGTCGACCACCAGCTCCGCCCTGTGGCGAAGCTTCCTGGCGGTGACAGAGTGCCACTGGCCGTCGCAGAAGCCCTCGCCCTCGGGCATGTGCTCCGCTGTGAATCGCCCAGCTCCGTTGTCAACGTGGAAGAGCAGCTAGGAGGGAGGGCAGAAATCATTCTCTTGGTGTTAAAATATGTAATGCTAGTTATGGATGTATGTGTCATCATGACCTTAGTTTTGTTATCCATAAAAGTGTTTGTTATCCAGACATGACCTGTATTCTGTAATTGTCTGATTGCAGCTAGATGGCTCCCTGAAGTCTCGAGATGCCTCTCCTGTCTTTAGCAATCTGTCATCATGATTACATGTATGTGTATGATGTGGAACATGCTGTATAAAAATAAATAAATAATAAAATGCTTCAAGCTTTTGGTATGAACTGTCCATGCAAGATGTACCAAATTATTCTCTGATATCAGATATATGTTGTATTAAACTTCTATTCATGTAACTCAACGGAGGCCTATGAAGTTGTTATTATGAAGTTATTATTTTATCGAAGCTAATATGGACCACAAGTACAAGATTTTTCTCCATCAGCAAGGGATATGGAAAAAATAGAAAATTAAAATGCATGTATTAAAACTAAAATTAGCTATCCATTAATATATTTGTATGTATATGTATCAATGTTCTGTGAATGTGATAATGTAATTGTTGTAGCACACATATTGTAGATAGATACTGCATGTACTAATGTAATGCAACTTTCAGTAAAGATTAAAATAGATTGAAGGAATAATTGAACATTTTAGGAACACTTATTTGTCTTCTGATGGAAAGTTAAGCTTTTGCCCCCCAAACAAAATCTAAACTCTAAAAAACCCTCTAAAGGCCACTAATTAACATGTTCTGCTGTATCCCTTTATTTAATCAGTAGAAAAACTTAAAGAGCTACTTTGCAGATTTAAATCCAGCACTGTGTTATCTTAGTGTGAGCCATCATTCTGTGGTCGCGGAGCAGGGAACGGAGGTCTGCTGAGACTTCAGATGGTGGCCCCGTACAGTGGGTACGCACCGGGGGATCTCCGCAGACCTCCGCAGACCTCCGTTGCTCAGCTCAATGGGGAATGCAGCTCTGCGACCGTGGAGGGAAGCCAAACACCGTTCATTTACACACAGCTAGATGTAAATCAGCAAAATAACTCTCTAAGTGAAAAAAATGATAGTTTGTGGATTTACAGGGGGTTATTCTTGGCTGAGATCTTTTGCTGGTTGCCTGGCAACTGCTCAGAGTCAAGAAGTTGTCTGACACGTAACCCCTCGTAAAAATGGCAAATTCTTGTTTTTACATTTTGGTTTTTGTACGGATGCTAGCCAGGCTACGACATGAGAGTGGTATTGAGCTTTTCGTCTAACTCTCTGCATTTCCCAAAATGTTGAACTATTCTTTCATCATTATGTTACGTACCTTGCCCTCGACGATCTCTAGTCCCAGTCCATCGTTGGCTTGGTTACTGATGGCCAAAAGCACTCCATTGGTTCTGCTGGTCCTGAACTCTAATGCTATCGACACATCCAGACCCACTCTGTAAGAAGCGACTAGAGAGAGAGAGAGGGGGGGGGGAGAGAGAGAGAGAGAGAGAGAGAGAGAAAGAGAGAGAA
>JAOVVB010212758.1:0-10687 GCA_028570985.1 Heterobranchus longifilis
TTTTTTTTTTTTTTTTTTGTTGTGCACTAAAGGGAATATCAATCAAACTGGTGTTGGTTTATTCATTTTAAGAATGGCTTTTATCTGCTTTGGAGAATTAACTTCTGTTTTGTTAAAAACCCTTTATTAATACATGGATTACCACTGCGTTTTACTCATAGTCTTCTTCAGGTTTAATCATTTTATGTTTGTTTTTTTACTTTTTACTTTTACAACATCAACACCAAGTTTCTTGACCTAGTGCAGCACTTTTTTAACTTCTTAAAGTATAATAAAGTTTAAAAGAAAAGAGCTGTATTAACTTGTTTTTTTTTATGTCACTCGTGTCATTCAGTGTGGCATTTTAAAGTCTGCAGATTAACATAAATTGATTAGCTGGTGGGCAGCAGCAGAGACAGCTCCGTCATACACATCAGCAGTATATGCAAAGTGACAGGCTGACAGGTCTGCACACACACACACACACACACTGAGCCCCTCTCACCCACTGGCTGCTGCAATATCCCCCGAGCCGCTATCTGTCTGCCACTTGTATGAAGGATAAAGAGACAGGATGTGGAGTGGGGGGGCATGGGCCTATGACTGAATGCACCATCAATGGGCTTATTTTCATTACAGCCAAACAAATGTGTCACTCCAATCATCACACGGCTGATTTTATCCTTCTGTTACTGTAGCTCCACAAGCATTTCCTTTTGTGAACGCTCGCTCCTGATAATCCCGCTCTGACAAAGGGGCCATGTGCCGCCGCAGAGTTCCATGACCAAAAATGTAAAACTAGTCGTTTCCACTTACATACTTTCTCAGTGATATCATACATAATGAAAGAGTGTTTGTAAGCACTTTTCCTTGTTAAGTAATTCCTGTAATCCCATATGTTGCAATAACAGCTATTTAGAGAAAAACACTTACTGGAATTCAACTTGTTTATGCAGATTGAAGTCATTATTTAAAAAAACAAACAAACATGTATTTATTCTTAAATATTTTTTATATATGTGTGAACTTCCACTTTAAATCAAGTGCTTTATGGCAAGAGTTGCATGACACATTTCCACTGCAGTTGTGTGTTATCAGATAGTTTATAGACTAATTGAGCAGTGTGAGTGTAATTTACAGAGAGGCACAGCTCTCGGTGGGACAGGGCCTCGGTGCTTTCAGCCGGGCCTTCTAAACCTGAGAAACTCCTTTATTCCACCCTTCACTTGCAGACTGACTCCAGCTTTACTGGGCTGGCCTGTCGTAAATGGGACTGGGTATCTTTTTTCTCAGACGCTGCCTCGGCCCTGCCAGACTCGGTGTGGGCTACACACCAGGTGAAAACAGTATTACTGCTGGTGTAAGATACACACAGTGGCAGGCCCGCTGCATGGTGCTTTCTGTTGTTAATTTCTGAAGTCTGGAGGGCAGCTTTCCAGAATGACTTATTCATTACAAGAATAAAACATCAGGACCTTTCAGTCAATAGTTTTCAAATAACATCTTATTTTAATGTTGATTTTTGACATATCAAGTGATAAATATGACACTAACAATGATTTATAGTGCATATAGTCACTGCTGGGGAGTAACTAGTTACATGTAACTAAATTATGTAATTAATTAAGTGACAGAATAAATTTAATTGTAATTGGTTACAGTTACTGGGAAAAAAATATGTAAAAATGTTGGTGCTTACAGATTATCTAAATATATTATTTTGGGTTCAGAGCTTATTAGTATTATTATTTTCATCTTTTTCTCCTTTTCTTCTCTTCTTTTGGCATATTTCCAGACAACTACACTCTACACTGCCTGCTTTATATTGTTGATGTTTTTAGGATGTTTGAGCTTCATTGTCCAGTTTAAAACATTTGTTAGAAAAAAAATCGAAAAGTAATCAAAAGTTACATTACTTTGATGGAGTAATTAAAAGAGTTACATTAGTTATTAAATGTTTAACATTTTTAACAGGGTGACCAGTAATCTGTAATCTATAATATGTGTCTAATAACTGTTTAATTCTGCCAAGCTGCTGTTCAGTGAGTGATGACATTTTCTATTATTAAGTGAGTTGAGGAGGAACTTCTCTGTCTTCGAGATGTAGGTTGTTTTTATCATTATTATCATATTATTTATTCAGCACTCTTTCTTATAACTTGAGACCTGCAGTAGGAAAAATAAGAACAGCGATAAGACACACAACAAAATGCACACAAGTACACGCAGAAAGCATCAGAATCAATCACACACCTCTAAAAAAAAATATAATTAAAAGGTTAAATTCATATAGTGCACAGTGATGAATATGACATTTATGTCCTGTAATAAAACACACAAGGGCATACAGGTGGAATGAGCAGCATCAGAGTGCATGATATAACCAGTTAAGGGTTATTTTTGTTTGACTAATTAAGATTAATTTGTTATAATTCCAAACTTCCATACATTTTTGTCTCTGTATCTTTTGTTAAAGTTGAAAGTAAGCATATTACATTAGGACTAACAACAATGTAAGTGGGCACGACTGTATTTGGCACATGCAACTTTGGATCAGCTTTTCATCTAGGTAATAGTTAAAAGACACAAATGTTTGTGTGTGTGCTTGGAGAGAGAATGATGTTATTCACATGTCTGTCTTTAATCTCTGTAGCTTTTCAAAAACCAATCAGAGGAACTCATATGTTCATATGTTCATATGTTCATATGTTCATATGTTCATGCTTTGCTTTTGGTTCATATGTCAGTGAACCAAAAGCAAAGCAGTTTTTTTCTCATTCTAAGAGCTACGATGACTTCCTTTTACGTGCTTGTTGCTTCCTCACTGCGTCCTTGACTGACTTTCAGTGGAGTTGGGTCAAGCATCATCGACCCGAGGTGGGGTTAGCCAAGGTGACCGCGGAAATGCTCGGAGAAACAAATTGACCCTCGACACCCCCTGTAGCTGAGAAATTCAGTGTCGCGACCCCAGCGGCTTCTGTCACAGCAGGTGCTTCTCGTCAGAGGTGTAATTGAGCCACGGCGTGAGGATACACAGAGATATGATCCTGTCGTGAGTCAATAGTTGGACATGGGTGACACACATAGTGTCACTGACAGTTTCATATGCACTTAATTTAGCCATGCATAATGCATCCTGTCACTTGACAATCATGATAAAAGATATACTGTAGATCAGATTCAACTTTAGATTATATAAATGTTTGAGATCATCCATCACCTCTGTGCGTGACGCGTGGCGCAGGTCTGCCGTGCTCTCCTTCTGAAGAGGGTATCAAGTGAACACTTCACTTGCAACTGTGAGGAATGTGGCGCTGTGGTGTCCAGCAGACTGCAGCGTCTCGAGGAATGTGCCAGAGTATAATCTGTTCTCTCCCCCTCTACGGAACCTGTTAGGCCTTTTCACCAGCTTGTAAAGACATCTGGTCTGTCTGGGACGAGACCTCTCTGTAGCCTTTGTTTGAGCTCCACACCATACCTGACTGATATCGCCTTTTTAGGTTGCAATAATGGAAAATAATAACAACAAATGACCCTGTTTTGTGGCTGAGATGCAATAAGCAGAAACCGAGCCATTAGTGTGTGAATAACGCTGCAGTGATGCAGCAATAAAAGCTGGGTGAGTGTTACAAGAAGGTGCTTCTGTTAACAGGGACAAAACAAAGGATCTACTTTCACCATCCAAATACACTGTTGTGACACCCTCACGCAAACGACATCATATGCACTGTCCAGAATCAATGGTCGTGTGTGTGTGTGCGTGTGTGTGCGTGCATGCGTGCGCGCGCACACGCATGCATGTGTGATCAGTTGTGTAGTTGAGTAAGTCATGTAACCAGATTCTCGTTTATTAATAGTAGAGCTTATTTATGTTGAGTAAGGTGACAGGTTGTTCATGAAACTTGCTTGAGGTATTAATCTGTATCTATTGCATTTAGGTGTACTGGTGTGGTTATTTATTTATTTATTTATTTATTTATTTATGTATTTTTGTTTGTTTGTTTGTTTGTTTGTTTGTTTGTTTGCAATATTTTGGGGAAAAATCAAGGCCGTGAATGTTTTTGTAAATAGACATGGGTCATTGAATTTATACATTTTGTGCAAGAATATAAATTGAATTAACATTAAATAGGTTTAAAGCCAGCTCAAACTATGTTGGGTCCTTGAATTTGAATGAATTGGGCCTGGAAAGTCCTTGAAAAGTCCTTGAATTTGATGTTTATGTGTGGGAACCCTGTTTCTGTTTTCTGCTTGTGTGTTACATGTTTTATTAACATGTTGTTGGAATGAACTGAACATGTGTATCTGCCTGGTTTTGTATATCCATAAATAAATCCAATCAAATAATCAAAAATAAATGAGTAAAAAAACTCCTGCTGTACATGTTGTCTTGTTTACAGGCAAGAAAGACATTTTTGAATTTACAAACAGTTTTAATTGATATTTCACACTATGCAGAATTTCATCTTTTTTTTAAAAGTTTAAATCTCAAACACTTTTTTGCAATTCTGTTTTGTTTTTATTGGTGCAATGTAACATTACAAAAAGACAACTGGCCGGTGTTAAAACACACATGCATTAGGACATTGAGACACGTACAGGACAACAGTGCATATTGAACTGAGATGTTGAGTTTGGTATTTGTGAGATGACATGTTAGCTGAGCTATGTTTGTAATGAAGATGACTAATGAGTAATGACAAATAAAAGAGGGAAAGAGACAAGTTAGGGAGGATTAAAACATGATAACAAATAATAATGATGAAAAAGGAGGCTGTGGGTGATTTTAATCTTGTGGGGTTGTAAACTGACCATGTAAGGCCTTTAAGGCCTTTAATACAAGTTTGATATTTTGATATTTTTTTACCTATAAGCCTGACATGTGCCCAGCCACATGTATCATGGACTATAGCCAGTGTTGTGGCAGCTGTACCTGTACCTTCATGGCCAACACTTCACAGCCTTTTCCTCTGAGCCCTAACACAAGCCTGGATTTTAATGTAATTATTTGAGCAGATAATTTCTATTTGTTGTCTCTGACTTAAAGTATCCAGGTCTCCGGTTACAGCTAAGCCTCCATGTCACTACTTGTCGCTTGAGGGACGCCGTGATTTATCGACAAGGTAAACAGCTTATGAATGAGGCCTGAGCTTTAGTTATACAGTTTACAACATTTGAGTAACCACAGGAGGTTTATGTACACACACTCTCTCAAGGCTACTGTTAGGGGAGAGAATGAGGTTGCCAGCCTCATCTCGTGTCGAGGGAAATTTCTCAATGTCTTAATTGTAAGCCCGTAAGATTAATTCTGTGTGCACAATTGCATGTGTAAACATTTCAGGGTGACGCTGAGACATTTTTAAACAAGTTTCAAGCAGCGTGAAGAGTGACGGGGTTGTTTACACCAGTACCTGCAGCTCTGTCTGCATCGCGGCCTCGTCTCTGAAGCTGCACGTCCTGAGGCTAACTTGGTTTATTTGGGGAAAAAAGGAAGTTGAGGGAAGGACAAAATAAAGTACAGAGGAAAAATTATTACTTTTTTTCCTTACAAAGTATTTAACAGCTATTTATACAATTTCCTGTTATGAACTGCTGTGTTTTTGTTTTGTCACCTTGGGCACGCCTTTCAGAAGTTGTACAACAAATGTTATCCTACTGCCAATTAATAATCTTTTTCACCTCTACACTTTGAACAGAAATGATAAAACATTTTTCCATCAAAGATTTCTCAGCTGCTCATATAATGCATTACCTTTGTGAAAGACAGGATGTGGTATTTGTAGTTTTCTTTACGGTCCAGTGTGCATACAGGGAGCAAATCTGAGCAGCAGCCAGTATGTGTCTAAGTGCCTAAGGTAAGGCAGAGGCTGCTATTGGCTAATGATTGACCACTTAGTGCTCTCTCCATGGACGCAGACTCACAGACGTTCAGCAGAGAAATAGCAGAAAAAGAAAATATCCTAAATGTACTGCTAAAAGACAAAAACTGTAAGTTAAAAGTGTGGCTGCTGTAGGAGTGCATTAGATGAAAATGATTAAATTCATTATAAGATTAAGCATCAAAATGTGGTGCAGTTAATACTTCAGGATGTAGAGGCAGCTTTTATGCAGAGTTAATATTGCTTGTGTGGAAAAAAAAAACAAAAAAACAGATGTTTTAGGATTGATATTATATTGATATTTCTCTCTGTGTCTGCTAACGTGTAAATAGGGTGCTGTTTTTCACCAGTCCCTGCTGACACCATATCTATCCGCTCACAGGCATCACGGAATTCTTGCACATATTTAAACACAGCTATTGTAAAAATGGCCCTCTTCCTGTTGTTGTTTTGTGGAGACTTGATTTTATTCAAGCCTCAGGAAGTGGAATAATTTCAATGCAGATGTTTTTCACTGTAAACAGCCGTAGCGATCTGGGGGGAGTCTTTGGATGAAAGTGGGCGTCAGGGAGAGCGAGGAGTGTTTTCCAGAGGTGGAGAGCGGACTGAAATATTCTGCTCGAGCGGCGGTGGTGTTGCTTCATTTCAATTCTAATTAAAACAAAGTAAAGTAGGTGGCTCAAGTAAAAGATAAGTATTTTAGTTAAAAACTTAAAAACTTACACTGTAGGTTAACATTAAAGCAATACATCTGCACAATACCAAACTGTGCAGATGTGGTCCCTGCGACTCACACAAGGCTTGTAAATAGCTCTTACAAACAAGTCTACAGTGTTTTTACCCATTGAATTCATTACTCTAGTACAGTAAAAAAAAAAGTAATTACTCAAACACCAGTTATCTCAGAAAAAAGTCAATCAAACTTTGTAATTGAAATAATTGATATTATGTTCTCAGAGCAGCAGAGATGTTGTGGACATTAATACTGATTTATATATTTATTGATAGTGATGGGAATACAACTAGTCATTTATTCGAATGCACTAGATCTGTTTTGAATAAACTTTATTGGCACTGTCAACCAGGACACCACAGACAGTGGCCCACATGTGATAACTGCCAGGTTTTATGTTTCTGCACCTCTGAAATATCCTATATTAATGATAAAAAAAAAAAATAAAAAACCTTCATAGATACCAGTTTTAAGTTAAGCACAGTAGCTGATAAACAGGCCAGTGGCTGCTGATGAAATAAAACATGATGTTGAAGATTAAACTCAGATCCAAAGCCATTTTTCTGTGCTGAGGTGTTACAGTTAAATCAACAAGCACTAACCAAGAATACGTTCTGGCCCAGTGCAAACAGAGCAGCAGACTCATTTGATTAATGAGCTGGTATGATGTAACCACGAGGGGGAAATAGGTTAGTGCACCTGGGCGTTTACACAGTTTTTCATTCATTTGGAAAAAATGCTGTGTTGAGGGAGCAAACGGTCAAAGAAACCGTTTCAAACCAGCCACTACTCGGAATTGTAAATTTTTTAAATAGCTGAATGATTGAGTTTCTGCTAATCCTGGCACTGCCTTCCCCAATAAATGTCAATCTTTTTGACTGAAATATAGCTTATAGGTCATGGCCTACTAGTGTTCTGTGTAGCAGCACACACACACACACACACCCACACACACACACACACACACACACACACACACACACACAAAGTTTTTTGTTGTCTGCAAATACGTGAATGTGTGTGGGAGACGTGATAGCCCTGCGTCCCTGCGTCCCTTCTGACACGTTGTCTCCTGCAGTGCAGACGCATGCTGTTCAACCAGCAGCTAATATCGTGCTGTCATATATTGCTTCACTTTTGTCTTTGTCAGTGGTCATCAAAAGGTCAAGGAGGTGACGTGAAGTTGTAAAATGGCCTGAGCCAGGGTGACCTATGGCTGCCTGAGCATTCCTAATGCAATAGTGAGACCCGCGGGCCTGGCCTGCCAATACCAGGCTGATTATAACGAATCAGGTCCCTCTTAACACAATAATGTGATCAATTTCTCATTCCACTGAATAAATAACATGGCAGATAGGGAGCTCTGCGTGACCCGCCGTTAACCCCTCGCCTCATTATTCATATCAGTGCCTGAAAGGGGAGAGGGACGGAGAGAAAGGAAGAAACAGGTCAATTTGGGCTAATTATTGGTTAGCCAGAGATGCTTTGCTAAATGCTTCTGATTGGATGGATGTCATGGGACTTTTTTTTATGACATCTGCTGTGAGTAAGGCCAATGAAATTCTGGACCTGCTTTTCTTTCCTTTGGGGATTGAAAAGGGGTGACAGATGCTTTACTGTTCCCCCACACGTACATCCACAGCCGCCCGGCCAGGCCAGGCTCCGCAGGGTAACATAATAGGCTGACTGCTTTCTCCCTGCTGCTTGTTCTATCCAGCGAGTGGTTAACATGTTGGTAAAATACCTGGTTCACCAGGTTCACAAAGAAGTAGCGACACCAGCGCGGCTAATGGGATCATAATTATCCCTGTCAGCCCTGCATCATACATAAGAGAGCTCCTCTCTGACACATCTGAGCTCCATGAATCTGGACGCTTCTACATTTACTTCAGGCAGGCGGTTACCCTTCAATCTTTGTTCCGGCCTCAGTAATAGAGCCAGGTCTGAGCAGGCAGGATTTCTCTGCATTGTAACCAGAGGCCCCACGCATCTGTGGCAGGGCCCATGTGGGAGCATACGACACTGCGAAGCGAAGCTCTGAGCTTTACACGATACCCAGTCGAGCTCGACCAGGAGGATGTGACACGCTCATCGCTCTTCATTTATTTACCTGTGGGTCCTTTTTTTCTTTCTTTTTTTTGTCACAGTCCCACTTTGAGTCTGTGTGTGCACTTCACCTGACACCCAATATCTAGACCTATTGCTTTCATCTCCTCGAGTATTGGTCTTCACTTATCTCACTCTCATCATCTAACTTTAATCAAGTAAATGGATGCATTTAAATGTTGCTAATTTCACTTTGGTAATTGCCTGTGTTTAATTAGGTTTGATCAAAAGAGCATTTCAAGTAATTTGAAGTTACCGGTGCAAAGTTCCCCAAAGTCGCTGCACATCTATAAAAACCTTGACATGAAAAATAACCTTAAAGCCAGTGTATTGCATTTAGCTGCAAGGAGCCAGAGTGACGTAACAGGTCACCGCTCAACTGAGGCATCACAGGTTTTATCTGTATATGTATTTGTATAATAATAATAATAATAATAATAATAATAATAATAATAATAATACGTTTATTTATATAGTACCTTTCAAGAACAGATGTCACAAAGTGCTTCACAATAAAATAGCAAGTAAAATACAAGAATACAGACATCAAGCTAAAAACATAAAATACACACAAAAAAAGTATTAAAAACAAATGGGCTGCTTTTTAAAAGTGTCCACAGTGTCCACATATCTTAACATTCTCAAAATATGCAGCTCATTCAACAATATCAACTCTATAAAATCTATGGAAATGTGCATTTTGGTTCTGATTATTTAGCCTGGTCTCAAAAAATGGTGTATGAATAAAACACCAATTTGTTAAAGAGCCCCTCCAGTGAAAAAACATGTTTTTAACCTTGTTATATGGTGTTTTTATTTTATTTTATTTCATGTTTTATTTAAGACATATCATGAGTGAAATGGCTGAGAATGTCTGCCTTGAAACTGCAGTGTGCCAACACTGTCTCAAAAATCTGGATTCAGACAGACAGGTTTTATGACATCATATGTCTAAGGAACCAATCAACGTAACTTGAGGCTTGAGGCCAGATCCAGGATTTCTGAGCGAGGGAGAAGAGTAGATTTGCTTTTTCTTTTTTACTGTTTTGTGGGAAGTCCATGTTAAATATGAATCATAGCAGAGTATTTTTACATGCGTTGTAATGTGTCCAGAGGAGGTCTTAAGTCATTTTGCATGGTATCACTATGCTTTTTTTGCTTGTCGTGTCATTTTCAGCATGAATTCGCACCGAGCTTTCAGCTGTAAACCCATCTACATTAAAATTAAACGTTCATAGCAGCTTCTCCGGAAGTGAGGAAACATAATACAGGCTAAAGACCAAGAAGTCTGTTTAGGGTGGGAGGAGAGGTGGATGGGTCCAACAAACATAAGACTTTGACCCAGGAAGTCAGTTTGTCCTGTAAAATGACTTATTTTAACTTAACCATTGATTTTGGTTATTTCTGTTCATTAGGTAACTAAAGTACGTATGTTAATTTACGTAACAGACGCCCTTATTTCAACCCAAACCACAATGTTGTTCCTAAACTTCACCATGTTAACTACGAGTTTAAAAACTGTAGTGAAGCGTTACTGAAAAATAGTAATTAGTTACAGTTACTAGTTACCTCATTCAAAAAGTAACTGTTACATTACTAGTTACTTCCACCAAAAAGTAATGCGTTAATGTGATAAGTAACATTTTAGTTACTTTGTAAATGTCTTTCTTCATCACAAGTTCACCTGAACGCACCACGAATTAACGAGGGGCACCTGAACACACCATCAAGTTCTGTCAGTGGCCGGCACATGGTCGTTGTTTGTTCATATAACTCAGAAGGCACATGTCACCTTCAGGGCACGGATGTATAATAAGCTTCGGGGACGCAGGAGGATTTTACAGTTCTGTTGTTTCTCCATCATCTCTGACTCCAGCAGAGGCCGCGGTGTTTGTGCAGCTGCAAGCTAACTGTCACACCAGTAGGCTAACTGTTAGCGGTGTCTTTACGCTGCAGACTACAGATCATTTAGCTTTAATGCTACCTGCTG
>JAOVVB010212769.1:0-10687 GCA_028570985.1 Heterobranchus longifilis
GTCTTGCATAGCGTGCAGGTTACCGTCTGCAGGCGTTTAATGTAAATTGCTCCCATACCTTGGAGGACTCGGGGCGCGCGCTTTTTCCTGCAGATGCTTTTGTAACCTCCATTGCGCGAGCGGCTGAGTATCTGTGTGTATCCTTGTGTATTTGTGCATCTTGTGGTCGCGCTCCTCAGTACTGTGAGCAGCCCAACTAATCGATAACTGCATTCGTTGACAACGAATTTCATTATCGATAGTTATCGATTTTATCGATTAGTTGTTGCAGCCCTAGTCAAAAGCATTCTACTTGGAGAAAAATGAGACTATTTGGACCATTGCTCAATGGTCCAAAGTCGTCTTTTCAGATAAAAGTAAATTTTGTATTGTATTTGGAAATCAAGGTCCCAGTGTTTGGAGAAAGAGTGGAAAGGCACAGAATCCAAGATGCTTGAAGTCCAATGTGAACCTTCCACAATTAGTAATGGTCTGGGGTGCCATGTCATCTGCTGGCTTTGGTCCACTCTTTCTTATCAAGTCCAAAGTCAACATAGCCATCTACCAGGAGATTTTAGTGTACTACATGCTTCTCTCTGCTGACAAGCTTTATGGAGATGCCGATTTCCCTTTGTAGCAGGACCTAGCACCTGCCCAGAGTGCCAAAACGAGCACTAACTGGTTTGCTGACCATGATATTCCTGTGATTAATGGGCTAACCCACTCACTTGTCCTGAACTCCATAGGCAATCTATGGGTTATTTTCAAGAATATGATGAGAAACATCCAGCCTACAATACAGACGAGCTTAAGGCTGATATCAAAGCAACCTGGTCTTCAATAACACCAGCAGTGCCATAGGCTGATCACCTTCATTGCATTGATGCTGCATTGACTTGGGAAAATCTTAGGAAATCTTCAAATTTTTTCAGATACTGGATTTAGATTTTCATGAGCTGTAACCTTGTAATCTTACAGACTTGAAATACATTTTGAAGAATTTGGAATATATGACCGTATTACTTTGTAAATTAAATTCCAAAAGAAAATTTACCTTTTTGTGATATTCTAATTTTTTGAGATGCTCTGTATACTGTATATCAAACAGCGGTGGTAAAGTACCTGCTTCATTTTGCATGCTGTGGAGCATTCCTCTGTGGACTTGTGGTCTCTCAGAGTGAGGGCTGTTGATTTGGCCCTCTATGTATGTTGGTTTACATATTAATATTGTGATGGTCAATCCATCAGGATGACTCAAGGCTGAGCGTTATTTTCCACCCTTTTCATGGTAGCTCCACAGATGGCCCTGTAACTGTAGTTAGCTTCATGAGAACAGCTTCTCTCCCAAGGTTTTACTACAATAGCAACAGCATCCTGAAAGACCGTGCTATAATTGCTAACAAAAAAACCCCGGCGCAGGCAGAGAGAAAACCGGGAAGGGTGCTAACACCTTAAATGATTAAACATGTTTTCACCGAAATGCTCTTTAGTCGCAGTCTGCAGGATGGTTCAGATTTATAAATGGGTATAAACATAGCAAAGTACACTTAGATCTTAGGTTTACATCTTGACTGCAACATCTATATAAATAAAAGAGAGGTTTTGTTTGTACGTTGTTTAGAACTCGCTCTTTCATTGATATCTTGACATTTCATACATTGGAACACCCGAAACCAGAAGAATTTCTATCTGTATGTTCTCTCTGTCTTTGTTTGTATGTCTGTACAGGTACAGTATATCACAAGATTTAACGAAACCTTGCCAGTCCTTTGGTATTTGCCTGAAGTTAAACCTGCACTATAAATAAAACCCAAATTTCATGAGCATGTGCCAGATTATAATGCACAAGTTTGCACAGCGTATTGCGCATGCGTCAAACTGTGGGCGCGTCTTAAATCAGCTACTGAACAGAATTTAATGAATTTTTTGTACTTCATACTTAGATATCTAGCTGAAGCCATAAATGTAATCAAAATGTTGAGTAAAAGTGATCGTATGAACAGTTATGTGGTATATTTAATAATCTTCTTTAAAATAAGCTACTTGCTCAATGTAAACAAACATTTTCAGCAATAAATATTAATTAGAAAAGCTAAACTCAATATTTTTTACTGGGATTACTTAATAAACTACATGTATTATTAATATATTAAAACTGAAATAACAGCGCTGAAGTGGTATAAGTGATTATTATTTTTTTTAAACATGCTGGAGTCATTTTAAGACAAAACTTAATCTTTTTCGATCTACTTATTCGATTACTCATCTGTGATTCACTCTCCAACTTACAGACAAGGCGTATGATACTCAACCTTCAAAAACTTTTATTTCCTTGTATTAAAGAGTTCTGCTGTACAGAAAGACAGACAGACATGTACTGTACAGGGGCTTCACCCTAAAGTAATAATAACACTGATTACATTATGGCCGACCAGCTTATTTTTACCTATAACTCATCTATAAACTATTTCTAAAAATTCTTTAGTTGGTGTCCGTAGCGTACTACTTACGCTAGTATAAAAAACGGGCATGGAGGTTATTCTAACAATATTACAGAGCCCTAACTTTTGATTTAACAATTTTGCAATTAAGTAAGAAGTTTAAAGGGCAAAATTAATCACTGTGCTGTATCGTTTCATATCCAAACTAAGCTTGTGGTCTCCAGTGGTCAAAGTCCGAGTCAGATGAGAGCTTTATTAACTGATTGGATCTAAACACTTTAGGTGCTTAGCATAGGCTGAGTTGATAGGATTGGCCTTCTCCTTCTGCTTGGCTTTAAGTAGATTTTCTGATCTTGTTAATCTCCCTCTGCTTTAGGAGAGCTTTGTTCTTTTAGTGGAACATGAGTGAGCTAGCTTTGCCTGTTTATACTGTAGGTCCTGCATTTTTACAGTATCCCCCATCTCCCCCCCCCATCTTATTTTACTTTTTTCATGCTGTTTCTTTCTCGTTAGCTTTCTCTCAGTGCTCAGTGCTCATAATTTGTATTGTGCTCATGCAGCCCACTTTTGGACAGAGAAGGACAAAGAAACATCTCGGTAGGTTATAAAGAACCAGGTAATAAACACACTTTAAAATCAATGCCTGCATCCTGACCATACTGTGCCAATCAAACACATTTCTTACCGCTCCCACAGGTGTTCCGATATTATTAAACCATCACATCAAAACCCTGAACTCTTTCTCAGGTGCTGCTTACTGTAGGAGCCGTGGTAATAAACTGGCAAAGTCATTGAACGTTTGTCAGCCCTTTGTCACACATGCTTCTACGGCGCAAAGATATCCGAGAGAACATGATGCACAGGAACACAGAGACTGAAAAAGATCTACAGGATCGCTTCTGCTGTGCATAGGAGCATAGTCATGAAGACATTCTTCTCAATGTGTGGGTCTACACATGGTGCCAATCCATTGCAGGGCACAAAAACGCACACACACTCATTCACACACTACGGGCAATTTGGGGACGCCAATTAGCGTAATCTGCATGTCTTTGGACTGTGCGAGGAAACCGGAGCACCTGCAGGAAACCCAACAAGCACGGGGAGAGAGCACGTAAAAACTCCATGCACACAGACCTGAGGCGGGAATCGAACCCTGACCCTGGAGGTGTGAGGCGACAGTGCTAACCACTAAGCCACCATGCCACCTACTTGATGACGTTGCATGGTTAAAAGAAATCAACAGTAAAAACCATGGCCATGTTTAATAGTGAACGTGCAGCATTTTTATACACACATAATGTGATAAGAACTCACAGGATTTGGAATTGAACAGCCGTGTTGCCATGAGAAAACCACTTATTAGTGAGACTATTAGAAAAAAAAAATGCTTGCAAAGGTCAGAAAGCAGAGCGATGGGTGCATCAGAGTAGGAAGGGGAATTTTTACAATGCAACTTATCGAAGTGTTTTTTTTCTGACCACATTTCTTCCACAAGGTTCAGAGGTTCATCACAGTCTTTAAAGGTTTTGATGATGTGTTGGACAGCTCTTAACACAATTACAGTAATTTCAGATCTCCTCAATTGTTTTCAGTACTGGATGTAGACCGATAATTTTACCCTTTCAAAATGGTGATTTTTTTTTCTTTTTTTTTTTTTTCGCCAGGCAGTGTATAGTATAGTATAGTTTTTTTATACCAACGTTTGTTGTTGTTTTCTTTTCTTATCCTAACAAAATTGACGTGTCAAAAAAGCTCATATTTCGTTAAAATTTGAGGTGGTTTTTCAGCAAAATCTGACGGGTTTTCCCAGAAGACATCACATAGAGTATAGTGTTAGTGAAATAAAAGGCAACACCTAAGACATGGAGTGAAAATTCCAGCTTCAGCACACAACTAATTGATCCCACAGGTAATCTGATAGTAAGCAAGTGATGCATTAACAAGAACACAACAGTTATCCTGCAGTTCTTCAGTAGCTTGTGTAGGCTCTACTGTTGATCTTCGGGGAGCCTCTGAATCTGAATCATTAAGCAAAACAACAGTTGTGATATATCGAAAAATTTTGATGGACAGCATGATGAAGCCTGTCCTGCACCATCCTGAGACCCGTCTGGGTATTGCGTCTGGTTGGAATTCGAGAAAGTATGGATTGCAGATTATGAAAGTAGCTCTCAGAGGGACTGGTAGGTATGTAGGCCCTGGCACTCTACTAAAATCTTGGTTGCAGTTTTAACAGTGGAGCAGGTTTACTCCAAGGGCAGTACTTGTCTTGCTTGCCTGAAGCATTGGCATTTCTTTCTCTTGCCTCTTTTGAAGTCATTCTGAAATGTAGAGCAAAGAGATTAAAGAACTTGAGACAGAAGGTTACATAAAAGTGCTCTAATGGCAGAAACACTATCATTTTTTCAGTGTTTATAAAGAATTAAGAGACTAAAATGCATAATACTACAGGTAGAAATGCTTGGCTTTGTCTACATTGGCTACATTGCAGTGATAAAATTATCAGAATTAAAAAATATATATATTTTATTTAACTATTTCCACGAAAAGGCACCTCCAGGGACGAGGGGTTTGATTGGTGTGTTTCCTCCGGTTTTCTGTGTGTGTGTGTGGGTTTGTTTTATCATGATACTGTATAAACCCCTATGAGCCAAAACAGTATGACCACCCGCAGATGATGAAAATTGTTGAAATGTGTATTGCTATATCTCATGGCTAACAGTGGCACATGTAAAAATCTGTGGTGTAATATAAGGTAGGCGGACAGTCAGTTTTCCTAGTGATGAATGTGGGACCAATGGGCAAGACCTCAGTGAAACTGACAAGGGTCAAATCATTACAGCCAGAGATCTGGGTCAGAGCATATCTGAAACGGAAAGTCTTGTTCTTCAGCAGTGGTAAGTACAACGTTTACCAGAAAACCAGTGAAGGTTTTGGGTACACAAAGCTCACAGTTGTAAAAGGGTGGTGAGTGTGCTGTCTCTTCTGGTTCGAATCAACAGAAGGGTTACTCACAGAACATTTTAATGATGGCTACTGGAGGAATGTCTTACAACACATAGTACATTCTACGGTGTTGTGTATGTGACTGTGTAGCTGCTCAAGCTATCTCTTGTCCTCCTGTCCATCTAAAGTGTCTATAATCAAGCATGTAAGAATCAAAGCTGGAACAATAGAAGAAGCTCGACTGGGCTGATGTGTTTTCTTTTACATCACATGTACATTTTACATTTATACCGCTTGGCAGATGACCTTATCCAGAGCGACTTACATTTTTATTTCATTTTACATCTGAGCAGTTGCTCAAGGGCCCAGCAGCGGCCCTTGACTTAGAACCTGGGATCTTCCAAACCGTGGTCCAATGCCTTGACCACTGAGCTACCTTTGACCACCTACATCACACCGACAACCATGTATGTGTTTGCTGTTTACTTTGGGATATGGTGCATATACAGTACAGTGCTCGGCATAGTAACACCCCCTTTGAAAAGTAAGATCTTAATCAACATGTCAATGAACACACAAACCTTTTCCAAAATTTTGACAAAACTGAGTTTAATAAAACATTTGTTTAGCTTATTACATAAAAGAAAGGTTAATAATGTAACTTGGATTACAAAATCCTCAGTTTTACGCAAATTAGTTGATGCAAAAAAGAATTCTTTATGCAAAAAAGAATATCAAAAAAGATATTCTTTAAGTGACTGCTAGATGACTGTTGAATGAATAAATAGACTCGCCTGTAGTTGAATTCTTTAAAAAGAACTTTACCACCAGAAACAAAATGTCTATTGTCGACCTTCATGTATGAAATTGTACAATTGTACTGATTTGTCAATTCCTATTTCTAATTAGAAGCATATTGCTTAACATTTCTTAAGATTAAACGATAAAGAAATAAGATGCCAACAAGTTCTTTCCCCTTTATGCTTTGTTAAATTACTGTATGTTGATTGTGGAATCAATCCAAGTAACAAATGAGCCAAAAGGATCATTTCAGTCTGATTTAAACTTGTCGAATTGGGTAATAGGTATGAAAATGCACAGCCTCGAACAAATCAGATGATCTAAGTGATACGAATAAAAAGATGTCTAGTGTTTAAAGAAATATTTAATCAAAGATATTAAGATTTTTTTGGACATGGATAGCATAATTACATTATTATGCAATCTTTGTCTCAATTTAACAGTATGGAATTCAACCAGTCAGCACTTTGATAATACAATAATATACAAGTAATTCAAGTGAGCTGGGACTTGTGATGAATTTCAGGTGAATGAAGGCGCAAAACTGATTGACATTTACAGACGGCTTCAAGCACAGTACGGTGATGAGATTCTTAGCTGCAGGAAAACAATTGAACGTTGAAAATGTTTTAAAGAAGGCCGTACGTCCGTAAATGGCGATCCTAGTCGAGGGGTGCGGAGCCCACTGCTGTCATTCCTGTGAACGACATGATGTTTTCACCAACTTGAAATAAACGCATTGACATGTTTAAGTCAACAAAGGAGGTCCCGGGAGGCCAGAGTTTCAGACGTGAAGCAGGAAGCCTGATCATGGCACGATCAGAGTCCCCTTTTGACTTGAACATTGCTTCGCCCCCATAAGATCTTGAAGCATGTTACACAGCTGACCTAAAATGGTGGCTGCATGTAGGGTAGTTGCTCAGTTATTTACAAGCGGAGACTCTTGTCGTCTAGCTACTACTACAAATACCACAAAAAGACTCTCTATACTCCAGACGTGTTATCGAAATATTTCTAGCACTTTATTTCACAGTGGCAAAATACCTGAAGGACTGGGAGAAATAATCATCAATAATGTTTCTTCAGAAAGATTTTCACTCAAATTAGAAAAATAGGTTTGTGGATGAAGACAGAAGCAATCAGTGTCGGACTAGGAGACTACTCTGCAGATACACTAGATGTACTACTATTACAACTCAATTCAACAATAAAGAATGAAATGAACAATGTGGAATTTAGGCATGTTAGCACTTCTTTTTCGAATTTTAACCCTTAACTTGCTGAGATTTTACTGTTTTAAACAATCCTATGTCTCAAAACTGTATGATCCATGTGTGGAGTTTTCCTGAGCTTGTTCGGTTTCCTCCAGTTATATGGTTTCCTCCCACAGTCTAAAGACTACAGTATAAGGTATAAGCTTTCCAGTTGAGGATTTTAAAAATGTATATGGATTATGAATTTATTATCTTTTAAAAATAAAACAATGTTAAGGTTTTATTTTTTTAACCTGTCACATTTAAATTATTTGCAGCCTTGTACATGTTCAAGGCACAAGCGGTTTATTAAAGATAACATCATGCAGAGAGCTTATTGAGAGGTGAGATTCTTTTCACCTGTGACAGCTGTAACCAACCATTTTAGATGATTTGAACGTGTATTATTTCTTATGGTTACTTGTTTGTTGTTGTTGTTGTTGGTCTTTCGGCTGCTCCCGGCTTGGGACCGGCACTGCATCCAGTGGCTGGGGTTTGGGCACTGGCTGGGAATCGAATCCGGGCCTTCCACATGGCAGGCAAAACACCTACCACTGAGCCACCAGTGCCCCCTATGTTTACTTGTTTAAGTAATAATATTATTTTATGAATTTATACTGGACAGAACATGTTTCAGGGTTTGACTTGAGTGCATTAAAGCTCCAGGGTCGAGGGTTCGATTCCCGTCTAGGGACTGTATGCGTGCAGTTTGTGTGTTCTCCCTGAGCTTAGTGGTTTATCTTCTGGTACTCTGGTTTCCTCCCATAGTCCAAAGACATGCAGAGTAGGCATTTCCAAACTCCCCTTAGTATAAGTGTGTGCAAGCTTGTGTGCCCTTTGGTGGTGGGCTTGGAGCCTATCCCAGGAGTGCCGATCCATTGCAGGGCATACTTGCACACATTGCATTCACACACTACGGGCAATTTGGGGATCACCAATTAGCTTAATCTGCATGTCTGGGAGGAAACCTGAATACCCAGAGGAAACCCACCACGCACGAGGAGAACACGCAAACTCCATGCACACAGGCCCGAGGTGGGAATTGAACCCGGATACTGGGGGTTTAAGGCGACACTGCTAACTACTAAGCCACCGTGCTAAATAATATAATATTTATGAGACAGGATTTCCCGTTCTGAAAGGAATGCCTTTTACCTTTGTATCCGATCCACCTCAGTGTTCAACATGAGTGCTTTAATCTGAGACGCATTTCCTTCGATCATGGTTGTAAAGAGTGCTTATTTGAGTTCCTGTAGCCTTTGTCATCTCAAAGCAGTCTGCCTGTCCTCCCTTTTCATTAGCAAGGTGCTTCCACCTGTAGAACTGCTACTCGCTGGATGTTTTTATTACACGTGCTGATGACGTTATTACCCTTTTCATGCTGTACTGTAAACTGTCTGCACCTTCATGTTTGACTATCAGTTCCCAGCTCTACAGTAGTACTGCTTCACTCATCTCTCTCTCTTTTCTATATTCCTTTCCACTTTGACTTTTTTTTTTCTTCCCCTCTATCCAATCTAAAGTCGCAAATTAAAAGTGGACAGATCCAATCAGCTTTGTAGAAGGACCACTTCAAAGGGGCCTTTTGAACGATAGTGGACGGGGAACAGTAGAACTGAGCGCAGGATTTATTGTGAAAAGGAAGAAAAAAAAAGCCGGTAATTGGGTTGGTGGCTGCCACATCTCATAAAAACTGCACACAACAGTTTATTTGTCCCACACTATCTTGTCAGGTGTGTTAAAAAAAAAATACTATTATGGCGTTTGCTGTAGGCCGGGCAGAAATCAATGACATGAGTTAAAGATTTATGAGCAGTGGATTGAAAGAGAAATAGTTAAACTAAGAAGAGGTCCATCAAGAAAAGCTGATTTTATCTTGCTCCAGAAAGCAAATGGAAAACGCACACACTCGCACTAACACAAATCCCTGGTTTTCTCTTGCATGCTGCCCCAGTTGCCCTACCACTACTTATTTAATGATTTGGGAACAGCGAATGCGCCGACTAATCAGTCTTTGCTCAAGTGAGTTCATTAAGCGGTTCTGTTTTTCTTTTTTTAATCCCGATATATGCATGAGTGTTTGTTTGTGTCATCTGCTGTATTTCGATCAGTTGCTCTGTGATGTTTGGATGGGATTCAGTCGGCATTGTTGTGTGTTCCTGGCACAGATGAGTTTCTTTTCAGTTTGATTCAGGTTGGTGGATCGCACGGATGCTCGAACATGCACTCGTCTCCCCCCCGAGTGTCAGTCTCTCACATAATGATGAGCCTCTATATGTTTGATCATTTATCAGAGGCCAGTCCCTGCTCCTAAAGCTGTCCATCATTAGCACGTTCTCATCTAGTGAGCAGTGATGGGTGAAAGCGTCTGAAACGCAACCTGTCTTCGCTATGAATGTTTAACAGCTTAGACACCTTTGCTAATGGGAACGTGAGAAGCTCATGGTACCCTTAGAGAAGGAGGGGAGTGTGTTTTAAGTTTACCGATTGGATCAGCTGGGATGGAACTTATCAACTCTTGATTCTTTCTCAACTTCCCTGCTGACTTCTGAATCATCACATGTGATGAAACAGGTTTGAACAAGGTGCATCAGTCTGAGTCTGTGATTCATCTGGAATTCAGGACATTCCTGTTTTAGGACTATTGATTATCAGTTCTTGAGCTTTATGGAGGACGGCACGGTACAGCAGAGCAGTCTGGCTGTGCAGAAGGTGTGAATCAGTGTGTGTGTGTGTGTGTGTGTGTGTGTGTGTATGGTTCCCTGTGAAGATCTGGTGTCCCATCTGGATAGACTCCAGACCTGCTGCAACCCTGTTTGGGATAATATGGCAAGTATAATAATGATGAGGATCTATGAACGAATGAATGAATATGTAAAAATGAGCAATAAGCTAATAACATTGAATTATGAATTATTGTCTGAGTTATTATGAATTATAGCAGAGCGTATTTAGTTGTAGTTAAGGAGTTATCGATGTATTTTAATATCATGGTTGTCTTGTACTTTTTTACAACAATGGAAGACTTTCTAGAAGAAATCTTGTTTCTCAAGAAGATCTTCCTGGCTGAGTTACAGATTAATACAATTATACTTTCTATTGTTGAGCCTATAAATAATATTTTATATTTCCACAGGGGTTTTAAAGTTTTTCACATTTTATTTATTTATTTTTTTATTTTTTTGGAGGGGTTCCAATTTTCTCCCCAATATTAGTCGTAGCCAATTCCTCCCCGTCACTAGGGGGCTCCCACATTAAGGCTAC
>JAOVVB010212780.1:0-10687 GCA_028570985.1 Heterobranchus longifilis
GTGTGTGTGTGTGTGTGTGTGTGTGTGTGTGTGTGTGTGTGTGTGTGTGTGTGTGTGTGTGTGTGTGTGTGTGTAGCGATTTTTATTATTGTCTGATTTTCAATCAGAGTATTTTACTTGGAACGCGATTTACTATTAATCTTCAACAACCCATTTTTTCAACAACGAACAATATGTCATTAATTTGCTCATTATTCTAGCCAAATTTTAAATATATAAAATTAAATTCTTGAAATGACCACCCTATATTACATTCAAACAAACGAACAAACAAACAAACAAACAGCAAAACATTATAAACAATGCCACATTTTAAATCCCGCAATAACACATTTATTAAACAAAAAAAGTCGAGAATGTTTCGAGAAAAAGGTCGTAATGTTTGGAGGAAAAATGTCATGTTTTGAGAAAAATGTCATAATGTTTTGAGAAAAAAAGTCCTAATGTTTGGAGAAAAAAGTCTGAATGTTTCAAGAAAAAAAAATCGTAATCTTTCGAGAAAAAGGTTGTATTGTTTCGAGAAGAAACAGACTGTATATATGTATGTTATGTGTGTGTTCATATTTGTATCATTTTTGTTATTTTGCATTTTATTTTTGTTTTCTTATTGCTTGGGTAAAAATGTGTCAATTTAAAAAAAATTTTAGATGTGCCTGTAGTTTATTTTTGTACCTTGTATAAAGTCAAAATGCATTTTTAAATGATTAAATATGTGGAATAATTAATGCAACATCTTTGACTACAGTGGAAAAAGGTGTAATAAGTTGTAGTTCATATTCCGGGCTGTGAGTGGCAGCAAAGATAGTCTCTGGTGGCAGCCATT
This sequence comes from Heterobranchus longifilis, assembly GCA_028570985.1. NCBI lineage: Eukaryota > Metazoa > Chordata > Actinopteri > Siluriformes > Clariidae > Heterobranchus > Heterobranchus longifilis. The sequence goes on from JAOVVB010212780.1 coordinate 824, forward strand.
GATGTAAAATATATTATATTTTATAATACATCCATGGTGGCAGCAGAGTGCCGTAGAGCGATCAGTCTACCGGAAGTCATAGAAGAAGAAGAAGTACACCCCAAACAAACCTTCTACACGTGTGTCTGTTGACGGACTGCAGTTTAAATTTAAAACAACAAACGAAAGCCGATTTTTAAAAGTTAGATGGATGAAGAGCAAACGGTAATTTATGATGCACGTTTTTTTTACTTTGATAAAGATGGAAGCTAACGTAAAGCTAATAAGTGCGAGCTTGGTGTTAGCTCGTCGCTCCACACCAAACTCCATTCAATAATTTGTAATGTTTGTGTTGTTTCGCGCATGAGACGAATTACAGCTAACATTTTACTTCCCCGCCTCCGAATTTACGTGACTCAATTTAGCAATCGTCACATTTTACATCAAGGAAAAACGTATTTTAATTTAACATAATTGCGGATTGTAACCAAGCTAAGTAGTGTGGACTCCAGCTAAACTCCATTTAAATAGTTTAAAAATGTTCCACAGCCAACTGTTTTTGTGCCGAATTTACTATAAAGTTGGTAAAAGGCTTTCAAGACATTTAAGCCGTATTCGCAATTTCCATCTAGCAATGACATAGTCAATTTAAATGTTATGAATAAAGTCTGGGCGAGATGTGTTATGGAAGCTAACGTAAAGCTAATAAGTGCAACCTTGGTGTTAGCTAGTCGCTCCACACCAAACTCCATTCAATAATTTGGAATGTTTGGGTTGTTTCGCGCATAAGACGAATTACAGCTAACATTTAAAATAATTTCACTTTTTTTCCCGAATTTACATGAGCCAATTTAGCAATCGGCAAATTTTTCATCAAGGAAAAGCGCATTTTAATTTAACATAATTGCGAATTGTAACCCAGCTAAGTAGTGTGGCCTCCATCTAAAGTCTATAGTTTAAAAATGTTCCACAGCCAACCGTTTTTGTACCGAATTTACTATAAAGTTGGAAAAAGGCTTTCAAGATGGTCTAAAGCCTTATTCGCAATTTCCATCGAGCAATGAAATAGTAAATTAAAATTTTATGAATAAAGTCTGGGCGAGATGTGTTGTTATGTTAATTTGATAAATATAGAAATGATGGAACAATGATCTTGGTGAATTTTCATTATCAGGATAATCGTGAATATTATATAATATAATATTTAGATTAACTGTGTGTGTGTGTGTGTGTGTGTGTGTGTGTAGGCCGGGTACAGGGAGCCCTGTGCTGTGTGTTCAGCGGTGGATTGGGGTGTTTCAGAGGAGGGTCGTTTCTACTGCAGATCCTGCCACAATGTCATTGAGGTAAACAACAACAACAGCTGATCTGATGGATGTTACCTTAACAACACTGTAAAGTGTCAACTTAGGAGTAGGTTTTTATATCATTCTGTATTTTCCCAGTAGTGTTCCATATGTCACTGGTTCCCAACCTGGGGGTCCTGACCCCTACTAGGGGTTGCCAAAGCTTCAAAGGGAAATAGTCCAGGGTTTTTTTCTAAAAACTGTACGACATTTTTTCTCAAAACATTCAGTTTTTTTTCTCAAAACTTTACAACTTCTTTCTCAAATCTCTTGAAAAAGACTTTTTCTTAAAAACTTTAGGACTTTTTCTTCAAAACTCTCAAAACATTACAACTTTTTTCTTGAAACATTGCGACTTTTTTCTGCAAATATTACTTTTTTCTCAACACATTATGACTTTTTCTGAAAACATTACTACTTTTTCTCCAAACATTACAACTTTTTTCTCTACACATTACAATTTTTGCATCACAGATAGGACACTGTAGTAAACTGCACTCAGTTTGTGATAAATAGTGGATTTACGATTTTGTGTTTTGTGTTTTTTATCGTGATAAAATCCATTATTGTCCCATCCCTAGATCCAAACTAACAGTCCACAGCAGTACATTGCTAAGCTTACATTACATAGCTCCAAACATTGGTATTATTGGTAACCTTATTGATTATCTTAATGTGGTAACCTCTATGGGTAGCCTGCTTTTTGCTCAGTGGACGTTTACATTTGAAAAGAAAAGAACGCAGATGGAGTAGGACTTTAAATATGTCCTGCAGCAGTTATTACATGGTGTGTCAGCAGATGGCAGCGTGGTGTTTCTGTACCAGTTGACGTGGGGTTTTTGTTTGTTTCCATCCCTGTTTTTACGGTGTGTCCAAACGTCCTCAGAGAACCAGAGAGGTGGTGGACCCCACCTTCACTCCTGGCTCCACCCGGATCTCCACCATCGGCAGAGGAAGCAGGAACAAGAGCCACGGTCAGTGTTTTAAAGTGTTTTACACCAACCTGCTGTGATTACTTCGCTCAAAACAGACAGAAAAATAAAGGATTCATTCAAGTTCACTGATGATGGGGGCGTCTGCGTAGAGCAGTGGTAGATTCCCTGCCTACCAACACGAGGGTCACAGAGTTGAGCCCCCGTGTTTCCTCCGGCTTGAGCTACACATTTATTATAGAGCTGTAGAGCTGCACATATGTATTATAGAGCTATAGAGCTACACATATTTATTATTATTATAGAGCTACACATATTTATAATTATAGTGCTATAAAGCTACACATATTATTAATATTATTATTATTATTATTATTATAGTACTATAGAGCTACACATATTTATTATTATTATTATTATTATAGAGATATAGAGCTACACATTTATTATTATTATTATTATAGAGCTATAGAGCTACACATATTTATTATTATTATTAGAGCTATAGAGCTACACATATTTGTTGTTGTTATTATTATTATTATAGAGCTATGGAGCTACATATATTTATTATTATAGAGCTATAGAGCTACACATATTTATTTATTATTATTATTATTATTATTATTATTATTATTATAGAGCTATAGAGTTACACATATTTATTATTATTATTATAGAGCTATAGAGCTACACATATTTATTATTATTGTTATTATTATTATAGTACTATAGAGCTACACATTTATTGTTATAGAGCTATAGAGCTACACATATTTATTATTATTATTATTATTATAGAGCTATAGAGCTATACATATTTATTATTATTATTATTATTATTATTATTATTATAGAGCTACACATATTTATTATTATAAAGCTATATGCCTAATTTGGACGAAACTGTTACGGACATTTATTTTACATTTTCTTGTTTATACAACTATTAAAAGCGTCACTAGTTGCAGCCCCAAAGGAGTTGTACTTAAAAACAGCTGATTTAATTCTGCTTTCTAAATACAGATTATTAAATGTAACATGAGCAACATGTTGATGAGTTTGCTGATGTTTTTCAGAGCGCAGCGGGCATCAGTGGGTGATCTGCGAGGGTTTCCAGTTCATCCTGAGTAACCAGGCCAACGCTCTGCTCAAACTGGGAGTCACTCCTCACTTTAAGGTTTGTCTTGTATCTCTTGAACCCTTAGACAGGGGCTGCATTTTGAAGTATTGGTATCATGTGAAACTAGAAGATTTAAGGAATCCGTTCGTACCAACCACAGGGTTCCTACGTGTGCTGGAAATCCTTGAAAACACTTGAATTGTGCTTTCAAAGTTTGAAAACTGCTTGGATTTTTAAATAGAGCGCTTAAATTGAGGTTATATTGGATGCCAAGTCTACTGACAAACAGGAGAGTAGGCACGGGATGATTTCATGTCACGATTATCCTGGCCCAAATGTTCATTCACGATGTTATCCCGATAATCAACATTTCTTGAAATGTTATGACTTTTCTCGCAATATTATGACTTTTTTTCCTCATAAAATTATGACTTTTGTATGTTTTGTGTATAGTTACCAAATGTACAATGTTAATATTAGCTGCTAAGTTTGGCAATAATAAGGGCAATGTTAACCACATGTAAAATGTTAATATGAGCTACTAAATTTAACCATAATGAGGTTTATTTTAATCACATGTACAATGCTAATATTAGCTGCTAACTTTGGTCATGACATGGTTAATTTTCACAATGTCCATTTTACTCAGAAAACCAACAGGAGAACCAATATAGCAAAACTAAAAGTGGGTCTGATTTATTTAGCCCATAGAAGATTGTCCTGTCTTAGTAAAAACAATCTTCAGTCTTGACGTTGTGACGTTGCGTTGATTGGGAGGCGCAGTTCTGCTGGGAAAAGAGACCATAGACCAGCCTCCTTCACTTTGGTCTTGGTCCTGTTATATGCAGTTTTCTGATGGCTCAGCTCGGCTGTCGTATCTGAAAATATGTGGCGGTAGGACGTAGCTGTGGTTGTGGTTGATACCTTAAATAGATGTCAAAAAGTTATTTCAAACCCATTGAAGACTAACTTTTACCAAATAATACACAAGATCAGTAACATTAACAGCTAACTTCATATCACAAAGACAATATAAAATCAATATACTTTGGTGACATTAGCTTCTAGCTCAAGCCATTATACTGGAAATGTTAAGTAAATATATATTGGTAATATTAGCTGCTAATTTTGGCAATAACAAGGTATATGTTAATCAAATATACAATGTTAATATTAGCTGCTAAGTTTGGTCATGACAGGGTTAATTGTTACCAAATGTAAAATGTTAATATGAGCGACTAAATTTGATCATAATGAGGTTTATTTTAATCACATGTACAATGTTAATATTAGCTGCTAATTTTGGCAATAACAAGGTATATGTTGATCAAATATACAATATTAATATTAGCTGCTAGGATTGGCAACCATGAAATCAAAGTTAACCAAGTGTACAATGTTAATATTAGCTGCAATAAGCGGCAATAATAAGGACAATGTTAACCAAATATAAAATGTCACTGTTAGCTACTAAACTTGCTCATAATGAGGTTTATTTTAGTCACATGTACAATGTTAATATTAGCTGCTAAGTTTGGCAATAATAAGGGCAATGTTAACCAAATGTAAAATCTTAATATTGGCTCCTAAATTAGGACATAATGAGGTTTATTTTAATCACATGTACAATGTTGACCATAGTTAATAAAGATGCTATTAACATTACTACCAATTCATGGGGCTACAGATAACTTCTCAACTTTTTGCACTTTTTCTGCCCCTAGCCTTTCAAAGTGGTATTATTGTTGGTGCTGCTGTCGCAAAGCTCAGAGCCACAACAACATGGGACACACTTCATTCATTTCTAAAAACAATCACCACCACCACAGCCTGTTGCTGCTGAGTAGCCTGGTTACGTTTTTTTGTTGCTGTAGCAGGGCTGCAGTGGTAGCAGGGATGCTCAGGTAAGATTATAATCGACAGCCTCTGCTGTAAAACTCCCACTGACCACAGACCTGACATGAATACAAAGCCCGGATCAGCCAGAAACACACGTTTGTTTCTGGCTGGTCCTGGTTTTCTTGTAGCTCCCAGTGTGTTGGTGTTAGCTGTTAGCAACAGGGTATCGCTAGCAGCCTGCTACCACATAAACATGAAACCCTGATCTCAGTGCTACAATAAAGGCAGAGTAAAACACCTGGTACTATTAATAGATATTCAAGTTTTACTAGTCTTGCAGATATTTTTTTCTAATTTAACACTTTTCATTTGAGAGTGTTTTGTGACATTTCACTGAATGACATACAGTTTTTGACCTGGGTTACCACATCATGAAAACGGGAAATTATCTAATATTTTAGAAAGATTAGCTCATTTTGCTGCAGCACCACAGGGGTCTTTGGGGTCCTAATGATGATGTCACTGACTGTCACATGACTATCACTTTTTGATATGATTTCAAAGTGTCTTCTTGACTTTGTTACACTGAATGACCTCTTAAGAACTGCATATTTGGGACAAAAGTCCCCTGGTTATTTCAATAGCAGGACACTATCTTTTTAGTGTAACATAGCCAACATTCATTCAAATATGCAAAGAAAAACTATGTGTACTTTAACTTGGTATTTTATATTTTTATTTAAAAATGTAATAGTAAAATTGAAATGCAGACCATTACACTGAATGACAATTTAGCAGTTTTGAGCATTATTTCACCTGTATTTTGACATTTTATGTTCCCAAAAGTTATTTAAAACAATAATGTACATATAGTAGAATTAATTAATGTATTATTTATATATAATAAACAATTTCTGTCAAATTAATTTGATGCAGACACAAAAATGGACAAGCCTCGTCTTTGAGCTGTATACATGTGTAATTTACCACCGCTGTAAGGTGCTGGAAAAGCCTGAAAATGCACCTTGAAAATGCTTGAAAAGTGCTTGAATTTGACTTTGGAAAAGGTGTAGGAACACTGCAACCATGTTATGCTAGCTTGTCGGGGAAGGGGCTGAATAACTAAAATTTTTGGTGAGGGAAAAACTGTCATTTCCATTTTCAAAGGGGTCCCTTGACCTCTGACCTCAAGATATCTTCATAAAAATGTGTCCTATGGGCACCCACAAGTCTCCCCTGTACAGATAATCATAACTTTATGATAATCCCATGCAATGTGGGGCAAAAACCCATGTGGCACCTACTTTTGACCTGCTATCTCCCCCTAAAAAGACAAAAAGTGTTAATTAAACCTGCAGGAAAGAATCCTAGTGAGTATCTGACTTTAATGTTTCAGGATGAAGTGTTGTGTCCGCTGTGGAGAATCTACCTTCAGAAGAGTCGACAGGCGTACACACACAACCCAGTGAGGACCTCCAGCTTTAAAGTGGTATGTTCACAAAGTACACACACATTTTTTAAACTGTTATTATTATCTTTTTTATCCACCTTATTCCCAGCCATCAGCAGGCCTTGTGTGAATTACAGGCGTGACTTCTGGTGCAAACCACAACCGTCGATTTGAATTGTAATGTAACGATGCGCTAAAATCCTCTTTCATGGAGTGGTTGAGAAATAAAACATGTGGGAACACCATCAAAAAAGTCGCAATGTTTCGAGAAATAAGTCGCAATGTTTCGAGAAAGAAGTCATAATATTTCAAGAAAAAAACGCACAATTTTCGGAGAAAAAAAGTCTGAATGTTTCAAGAAAAAAGCCGTAATGTTTACCGAAAAAAGTTGCAATGTTAAGAAAAACAAAACACAATTTTATGAGAAAAAGTTGCAATGTTTATAGAAAAAGTCATCATGCTTAGAGAAAAAACTCAATTTTATGAGACAAAAGTTGTAACATATATAATATATTTGTAGGTAAAATGGAGGACCATTTCTGGAATGGTCAAAAATTGTTAAATTGTGCACCAAATTTGTCTACCAAATGGTATCAACCTAAAATTGCTGCATCTCAAATTAATCTGCAGGTTCTCAGCTTTCAGATGATGTACACCACCTCTATGTGGCTTCTACTGTTGACCTGCTATCTCCCCATAAACACCCCCTGTCCCCCACTCCCACCCCCCTTAAAAAAGGGGGTAGACCCAAGAGGGTTAAGAGAAAAAAGTTGTAATGTTAAGAGAAAAAAATCGTAATGTTGTGAGAAAAAACTAATAATATTATGAGGAAAAACTCTAAATGTTTCAAGAAAAAACACACAATTTTATGAGAAAAAAATCGGAATGTTTCTAGAAAAAAGTTGTAATGTGAAGCGAAAAAAACTGTTTTTATGAGGAAAAAGTTGTAATGTTTACAGAAAAAAATCAGAATGTTAAGAGAAAAAACGCACTATTTTATGAGAAAAAAAGTCGGAATGTTTCCAGAAAAAAGTTCGTCATGTGAAGCGAAAAAAAACAATTTCATTAGGAAAAAGTCGCAATGTTAAGAGAAAAAAAAGCCACAATTTTATTTTATGAGAAAAAGTTGTAATGTTTCGAGAAAAACGTCGTAATGTGAAGAGAAAAAAACCCATTAGTACTTTGAATTAAAGATTTTTTAGTTCAGGTATTAATTATCAAATTAGTCGAACCTAAATACATTTGATAAAAGCTGTCTGTCTCTCCTCAGCGAGGTCCGGACTCAGACTCGGACAGTGCAGCCGAGTCATCCGTAATGTTGGTCAGTGAGACGGACGGAGACACAAACCTGTCCAGCACCGCCGGCTCCAACACAGGTACAACAATCGATCGATCGATCGATCGATCGATCAAAATGCCAGCATGTTCACTGTGTTATAAAATTAAATTTTATGATTTAGTTAAGTTAAGCACAGTAATATTAAATAATATTAATACAATTAATAATACTAAAGTGTTTATGGAGAAACAACCTTAAATCACAAATACAAATGTTTTAATAATCCTATTGACAGAAATGCTAAATAAAGTTTTAGAAACATCAGAAATAAAAAGTCAACCATTTTTCAGTTTATATTTATAAAATCACTTGTTTAATAGTCATACATCTTAATGATAATCTGAACTACATGATGATGTTAAATGTCTCATGATATAACAATGTTCTCACCTGGATCTGCAGGTTTATTGTGCACATTATGTGTCTATTAATTGATTTAAAAACATTCATATTTTTCTGTATATTTAGATTGAAATCCCACGTTTTTCTCTTCTTTAAAAATTTGAAAATAGGTGATATTAATATGAATTAAAACACACTTTAAATGCCATTTTTAGGAGGAAACGTGCAGCTGTGTTTCCAGTTATTTATATATACTTTATTGATCACACCACAATGGGGGAAATTCACATGAAACAGCAGTGCAAGAGTTTAGAATAAACAAAGGAGAAAAATGACTGAGTAAAAGACAATGAAACAGATAGTAATACAAGTAATATAAAGAGAATTAGATCAAATAAAAATAAAAATAGCTATATACACAAAATACACCTTCCATTTTATTTTATTTTATTTTAATTGTAATATAATGCTGGAAGGTTTAAGGAATAATAATGCATCATCTTTTAATTGCTATACTTTTTGGTAAAATTTGAGTCTGCAACAAACAGTAACATTTCTCTGTCAGGTAAATGTAGTCTTACAATGTTTTCATCATATATATGTATATGTATGTATATATATATATATATATGAATGTAATCTGTGTCTTTGTATGATTTAAAGTTAACTTGTAACACGTGTGACCTCCACAGGGAGCTGCAGTGATTGGTCGCAGTGTTCTGGATCGCTGGATGCCGTCAGTTACCTGTCGGCTCAGATGAGACGCAGTCGACACAATCTGATGAGCATGAAGAAAACTTTGGCTCTGATCCACCTCGCTCTGATCTGGAGCCGCGAGGCGCTGACGCTCAGCGACCTGCTCAGGTAACTCCACACACACACCTGCTCAGATAACTACACACACACACACACCTTAAACTGTCTCTCTGAACACATAAAGTTGGGTGTAAGTTAGTTTTCCCATTCATCCTCTGTTGATGCTGTCTGTTTCCACTTTTGTCTTCTTAAAAGATCCGTTTTTATAAAAACTTAGTTATTGGTTCTTTAACCTGTTGGTCGTGTATCCCACCTCACAAAAGCTTGTAAACATTTTTCTGTTGTTCGCTTGCAGACAGAATTGACAAGGATGCACCCTCACGTAATACAAAATCAATGGAGAGCGGTGGATTGTTTTCCCCTCCGGTTTGGGCTTAAATGCGCTCTGTCTCTATATAGGGAGCCGAACTGCAACCCAGAACCTAACATCGCCATGGGTTCCCTTGTCAAAGAGCCTATGGGACTTTTGAATTGGATTTTGGATCATTGCAGAAAATAATCTCTGTGGTGAAGACAAGTTTATGATACTTACATGTTTTGTCTAGCAAGATAATCTCTCCATATGAACTCCACTTTTATGATTTTAGAAGATTTCACACCAACGGTTGCATTTCACGTCAGCGTCACCACGACTAAACTGACGGTGACGTTTAACGTCCTCGACAACCTCTGTAGTCTCATTTAGACACTTGTTAGCA
>JAOVVB010212790.1:0-10687 GCA_028570985.1 Heterobranchus longifilis
AACCACGTTTGAAGAAGCTTGCAAGCTGTGTCAGAACACACCCCACAAGATGGTATAAGTTGCACCCCTGAGGCGCAAAACACGCCCAAATTTGCCCAACTAACATATTATGGTGAAGGTACTCCCTATTGAAACAGGAAGTGCTCACAGTTGCATTCCCTGCTATGGTAACTTCCATAGTAATTTTGAAACTGACTCTAACTGTGGATCCCATTGTCATAGAGACATGGAGTAGGCTCATTTTACTCAGGTAAACAATCAGTCCTTCAGGATCATTGTGAAGCTGTCAAGCCACGTCCTAGCAGCACCTTAGCAACTGATCCGTACTGTTATTATAAAAAGCCCAGAGGCCTGAGGTTTGTCACAGCAAGCGCCACTCGCATTTTCTTCAGAAAATGTACCCCACTAGTTATAATTATTATTCATTCATTTATTCATTTATTCATTTATTTTCCATAATGGACCCAATCCAAGAACAATGCAAGGTACACACTGGACAATATCCCAATCTATCACTGTATACACACACACACTAGGAACAGTTTGGAAACACCCATTAACCAAATCTGCATGTCTGTTAACGGGGAGAACAGGCACACTCCACACACACAGAGCCGAGGCAGGAATTAAATCTTCAACCCTGGAGGCGCAAGTCCACAATACTAACCAATACCACTGTGCTGTGTTTATTTATTTATTTTTGGCCCTTATAGTTTAATATATAGAACTATCTATTATAGTTATAAGTTTCTATAATTACATTTTAGTAAATATGCTCAAGTATTACAGCTGAGATTCTTTTTTATTTAATGAATGGGTTCTCCTCCATGTGACTACACATGCAGTAGTGTGCTTTTTTTTCTTTATTCTCCCTAATTTAGTCATGTCCAATTCCTTCCCGTCACTAGGGGGCTCCACATTAAGCTACTACTACCACTCAGTTGGGAGGGCCCAAGACTATCAAGTGTTCCCTCCCGACCGCATCTTTTCGAGCTGCCCGCTCACACAACATTGGGGGCGGCGTAACACACTCGGAGGACAGCGCTATCCTCTCCTTCTGCTTGCGTGAGCTTACAGACTGGCTGTAGAGCCGTGATTAATGTGAGATCACTATGTGTCTTCCATCCCTTCCCTCTGAGAGAGCTCGGCCAATCAGCTCTCTCTAGAGGCGAGCACTTCACCACTACACCACTTGGAGGCCCTGCGGTAGTGTATGCTTTTAAGGGGACAGTGCATGAACACATGCAATGGGAAAGAAGAAATGTTACAGCCAAGATTACTTCAAATTGAAGGATCTGAATTTCAGTTTCAATTAATTTTTGATTGCCCTAATACAAAGACACAGAGTAAAGGTCTTGTCTCTGTTGGTTTCCCCAAAAGGTTTCCCTATAAAATGCCATTGATGGTCTCAAAAATAGTGGAAATACTTGACACACAGACCTCACGCCTTGTTTTTGTGGCTTCTATGAGCAACAAGCATAAAAAGCATGTGGTTAAAAATTTTTTTAGATAAGAAATTGCACATAATAAGAAGGTGTAAGATAAGGAGCGAAGTCAGTCTACAAGCTCTTGTGGTATTAAACAGGATGAAGCTTGACATTTTGTCAGTCGGACCAGAACTCTTCCCTTAGGTGAAAATCTGACTGCTGTGTGACAGATTGTAAGCTCATGGCCCTTTCAGTCACTTTAGTTTTACTGACTATTGACCATACTCAGTAAACTCATTTTTTTTTCAAAGCTTTGAAGTGAGTCCTGTGTGCGTTGTTGAGCGAGTGCTTGTCTGAGACAGGGCTGAAGAGAAAGGGAATGGCATGAGACTTAGCGAGCGGCACTGCTAGAGAATTCAGAAAGTTTTTGTCAAGTTCATAAAGTCATCATGAATCAAGAAAGTGTTCGATTTTATTTATATTCTCACACGACCTATAACACACAAGCAGTATATACAAGAAATAAAAAAAAAAGAAAGAAAGAAACTCATCTTGCTCTGAAATATACAGTATGGATGAATAATGTTAAGGTTGTTTTGTCTTAGTGCAAACAACAAGGCAGTTCCTTAAGTGGACTTTGAAAGAAATTGAAGCAAATCGGCACAAGAGCTGCCGCCGACATGAGAGTTACACCCACACTGTGGCATGAAAGCTCATTAAAAAGTCACCGACACTAGAAACATTAGACAGAACTTGAGAAGAAAATTAAACGGTAAATGCTATTAGCTTTGAACTTTGAGGTTCTGGTTGTTATTAAGACACACAGTCTGCACATGCGTGGGTTAGTTATTGGTCGTGTCAGTAACAAGGCAAACAGCTCAGAGGGAGTGTGTTCTGGTTTCTCAGATCAGAAGAAGAAAGGGTGTGAATAAGAGAAGTTTAGGGAGCACCGACAGCACAGAGAGTGTCACATACCTTCTCACTTTGGCATCATGTCTATTTGTGTACAGCAAACAAAATGAAGTAAAAGTGCCATTTTTATTTAAAGAAGTTTTCATGAAGGTTGTTAATGAGTTTTCTGTTTGTCTTGTTTTTCATGCTTCATTCTGCATGAAATTACATCTCTCCAGGTGAGTACACACATTCTTATTGACTTACTAGTATAACTTAAAAAAAATCATTTGGATGATTCTACTGTCCTATGCACGTGCACACACACACACACACACACACACACACACACACACACACACACACACAAATGTTAAGCAGCTTCATATCAATAGAAATCCCAGCAACATATCTGATTATGATTGATCTGTCTGACTGAGATTCAAAATACATAACATGAAAAGAACATTTTCTTTTGTCTACTGAGCATTGTGTTACTTGTGTTAGATTGTCCTTGTTTTTGTCTAGCTGAAAACACTGCTGATATAAAGTAAGGCATTTGCATTGTTCACGTATTCAAAGAAAAGATTTATCGAAAAGGATTTTAAAGTAAAAATGTTTATAAAATAAAATATAACGACCCTTCGACTTAAAAACAATTGAAGCCACTTTTTTTGATGCAAGTGATTTAAGGAAATTAGGCCCCATTCACATAGTATGTATTTATTTATTTATTTATTTATTTATTTACTCAAGTAATTCTATTTTTTAACTTGTTGCTATTTAAATATTTTTTTTTATTGTATATTTTTCATACTTTTAAAAACAATACCAGAGTAACAAAACGTGGTGCTGTTTTTCTCATATTTATTGAATGAAATGTGGTAAAAACCACAGCAGTGGACCTACAGTACATACTGTACCCCAAAAGCTCAAATCAATACATACATTACTATATGTGCAAATATTCATGAAGTTATTTTCTGTTATTTTATTTATTTTCATAAATGCAAAGATATGAATGCTGTGATATAAATATGACATATTGTATAAGATATTCAGATAATTTATCAGAAATTAATTAACAATGGCATTCTTTGCATTTTCACATCTACAGTATGTAATGGCTACCAAAAAAAACAAAGAAATGGTTAAATGTAGGACTCCTAGATTTGTTAAGTCATGATTGCATTTTATAATATAGTTTGGAGCAGTTTTACATATGTATGTGAAAGAAAGGGGGAAATAAGACTACCCTTAGACTACCACTTCTTAGGGTTAGACAATATACTTTGTTGAATGGTGTTGAATATAATTCATCATTTGTCCTCGATTCCATTCTATGCACTCACCAGAGAAAAAGAATGTTGCTGCATGTCCTGGTGGTTGTCAGGGAGTTGCACAACAGCATTAATACTTTATAAAGAATAACGCCTGCTTTACATTAACAGCTCAATTTTAAAATCTGTGTCATACATTAAGCAACAGTTTCTGAATTAACCACAATTATTTCACTAATAGTCCTGCACAAACAAACTTTAATGCAAATCAAGATCAGCATTATGACATTCTGAGCAGTGTAGTTCAGAAGCACTTTATGATTTTTTTTTTCTTAGCTCATGCTTATAATAGACATGCAAGTACAGTATGCATATCAATAATGTATACAGAACAGTCTTAGGCACCCTGAGGTTTTTTTTTTTTCCTTCTTTCTTTTTTTTTTCTTTTCTCTCTAGTAAACTCTTGAGTGAAAACTACAGGTTTATGACTTTTATTATTATTCCAGTAAAAATGAAAAAAAAAAAATAGGTTTAATTAATATATATATATTATTTCAAATGAATACACACACACACATGAAAGAAATATAAATCTGACAGGAGAATCTTTGTAGGCTAGTAAAGAAAGTAGCATACAGGATATGTAAAAGACCACATTTCAGACAAAAAAAAAACCATAAACCGAATATAAAGCTTCTGGATTTTGCGGCATTAAAAAAGCAGGTGTGCAAAGTCCTCAGATAAATGTGGCTGGTTTTGCAGGATGTTCAGTAAAACTAAGCAGTTGATGTCTTTATAAAACTGGACACACTGTACCTGAGACTATATTTTAAACAAAGGGTCGCCACACCAATTATTGACTTTGTTTTATTAAATATGGTTTACTTTTTTTGTATTACTTTATGTATAAAAACAGGTTTTTTTAAGGCATCCTTGTCTTACAGCAGTTATTGGCAAATGCCTAAGAAATTTACACAGTAAGATGGCTGACATTTCTCATACGTAGGCCTATGTGAGCTCTTTTTGCTCACTAGAACAGTCTGTCTCCATTTAACTAAAGAAGAATAAGCCCTGAATCACATAACATTATCCCTATTTAATGGTATTACAGTTCCTGCTGTTGGCCATACAACATGTGTGAAATTTTCAACTTGATGCCATATTCTTTCCTCTACCGCTCTCTTGATTTAAATACCATGGACAGCTCCATGTGTGGTAATCTTAGCACAAACATTATGATTATTAGTTCCTATTTAAACAAACAACTGGTGATTCTTTGATTTTCCTGTTGGATTAAAAAAATATATTTATGTTAAACTCGATTGTTTGCTGTAAAAAAAAAAAAATGTTACTAAAGTACTTACTTTAAATTAACATGGCCAATTGATTACAGTCCAGGAGGTACATTGCTGGTTACTGTACTGTAGATACAGTACCTTATGTTTTCTTTTGTGTGATGCACGTACATGTGTAAGAAGGAACACATATTCCTTACAAGTGAAGCAACTTGGAACCCAGGAAAAATTGCTCTAATGGCAAAATGAAAAAGCTGACTCAGAATGTTTGCGTCTGTACTGTAAGTTGATTTCTTTTTTTCTGGCCTCAGATCCTGCTTTCCCAGTCAGAGATTATGCATTATTTAGGTGTTGCAACTCCTGGTGTTTTCGGACCTGTAGTACACAGTAAACTCTAACATAACCCTTAACAATCCACATTGTAAAATGGTGTGTGAGTGTGTGTATGTGTGTGTGTGTGTGTATGTTAGAAAGAGAGAGAGAGAGAGAGAGAGAGAGAGAGATTTAAAAGTACTTAAAAATCTGAACCAAGAAGGTGGGAGAAAAACACCCTAATCATTTTAGACTACTTTACATTGCAATAGAAAGATGGATAGAGAAAAAGTAAATCAAAACATAATTACACGATATATATACATGTATATTTTTTTTATTATTTTTAAAAAAGGGGGATGTCTTCTGCACAGTCCTTAACACTGCCACTAATTATGGTGTGGAGGATGTATTGAACAATGAAAGGTTAAGAAGCTTACAGCTACACACATACTCCCTTTCAGACACCCCTGTCCTGCTTCCTGCCTAATTAAGAAATGAACATGGCAGTAAGAGAAGAAAAACAACACTCCAGAAGTGGTTTTTGGAAAATAGTCTAATAATTAAATTAACTTTAAGAGTATTTCCAGGCATATGAAGTATCTAGGCTTTACTTGGTTAAGATTTTATGGTCAATATACAGAATACTGAGTTAATACTGATTGTGTTATCTACTGTAGCTATGTTGTATAATTCTAAGCATAGAAATAAGAAGACGTGTACAAAATTGATGAGAAGTTGTTTCTGTGTGCTGACACTAGCTCCGAGCATTGCAGTGACATGGCTGATACATTGCCTGGCCAAACTAAATGTCACTATTTGAATTTAAATTAGGAGCATTTGATTAGATCATTACTACAATCTTTAATATGTTTCATCTGGCAATATTCTTTTTTCAACTCCAACTGATGCAGTGGGTTGATTATCATTTATTAGACAGCTACAGCATATCAAAAGTAGTACCACATCAAGTAAACAAAACAGATAAGGAAATTTATAACATATTACTAAAACCTGGAAAGATAGTGCTGAACTGTCAACTTTGCAGGAGATATGTGGAAAAAAAATCATGAATGACTATGATTGCAGATCACTTAAACGCTTGGTGAAGTTGCATCATAGAAATCGACACTAGAAATCAGTGGAAACAGTAGTTAAAGTACGAGCATTTACATAAGCATGTGATGTGAACTCCTTCAAATCTTCACAGTGAGGAAGACCACATTTCTTTCTAAATCCACTCTGGCATCGCTTAAATGAATTGGTGACCCAATAGGTTTGCACTATGAAGACGCGCTGCTCATTAGTGTACACCACCATCCTAATGAAAGGTCAAGTGACTGAGTGAACAGTTACGGCATTAAACGGCGCAATGTTTGTCTGGCGCCTCTACCTTATCGGTACGACTCAGGGGTACAGTATCTCAGCTATCAGTCTCATCTATCTATCTAAATTAGATAGACTTATAAAAATTATATCAGTAGACAGAATTTCCTAAACTGTCCCACTGGTGACTGATATGGGATAGTCCACACTAAATTGAGTATATATACTGTATGATAGCAGACGTTTAGAAGGAAAATAATTCTGTAAACTCCAATTATAACGGGAACAATGGGGTAATGGCGATCTATCACATTTGTTCTGCTTAGCCTTGATTTGCAGGCAGCCATATTGATTGAGTCCAACCATATATTACTGCAAACTGCAACTACTTCAGATTTCACAAGGAAACTCAGCCAACTGATAATGTTCACACACAACTATTGATTAGCGTTTTATGTTCGGGTAATTAAAGGCATTTCCAGCAGTTCAGCAAGTTTTTGCCTGAGTAGCTGATAAAAAAAAAAGTAATAAAATATAAAAAGATGTCTAAAAATGTTCTGATGTTCTTACTCACTCATCTACTATGCTACTTTATCCTGTATTCAGGGTCATGGGGACCTGGAGCCTATCCCAGAAGACTTAGGGCATGAGGCAGGGTACACCCTGGATAGGGTGCCAATCCATTGCAGGGCGCACACACACACACACACACACACACTACAATTACCCTAACCTGCATATCTTTGGACTGTGGGAAGTTTGTGTAATAGATCATTTGCCATCACTAAAAGAAACAATACATCAAATTATTTAATTTAGTTATAATTTCATATCTAAAGTCTGTGTAATTATTATTTTTATTAAGTGTTCATTCAGTTGTTTTATTATCTTTTCATTTGTTTCCAAGTTAGTGACATGGTTGATCCAGAGGTTGCATTGAAAAAAGAGTTTGAAATAAAAAGATGGGTCCCTAGTTTATTTTACCTTCGCTGATGAATTCCTGTTTCTTCTTATGTTTTTATTATTTTTTTATATCATATTGCATTGTTACACCAGCCTACCTGAACTGCATAGCCTGTTCATAACAAGCTTAATTAATAAATGCTAATGTGGAGCTCAGCACAGATGCTTATTTTCCCATGTAAACCAGGCTGGCATCAGTAGTAAGGCAAACAGAAGTCTTTGATCTACAGCTAAAAGGGGCCTCAGGTGGTCCTGAACTTGGCAAACGGAAGCACTGTTGGTGCAAAATGAAGAAAACACTCATAGTTTTAATGTAATTAGTCTTGCATGAAGTACAAAAAGGGTCATGCATGAAGAGTTCAGGTTGTACAGATTTACATGATACTATGCGTAAAAATGTTAAATAAATGAATAAATAAATAAATAAATAAATAACCTGAAGGTCAAGTTACAATGAAAACTGAAGACGTTTTATTCTTTTACTGGCAAATAATTTTCTAATTATTTTTAGATATCCTAAATTATATCTATTTTTTAGACATAAATGATTAATATTAGAAATTTATATTTCTTTGTTTCTGTATAATTACAATTACTATTTTAATTATTTTATTATTTTTTTATTTTTAAAACTTTGTAAAAAATGACAAAAAATTGTAAATTAATCTTTATTGCAAATTATATACAGACCCTTTTAATAATTCTCTAATATAATGATTTCTTAACATAATCACGCAAATGTTTTTATTTTATTATTTATTTCTTACTCCATGCTGATACAGGAGTAGGGTTAAGGTGTAAGTAAATGAAATGCAGTGAGGCATAATGAGATTGTCTATGACCTTTACTTTGGAAGAAAATCATTAATCAGACAAGGGGAACTACACAGGTGGTGACTGAAATTCAGATAAATAAGCTCTCTATATTTAAAGAACTTACCAATTAACCAACTTCCCCCTTCAACCCCCTACCCCCCTTCTCACACACAAACAATAAGTTTATCATGTGGCAAGAACAAGTTCATCACTCTGTGCCTACAGAGGTACGGAATTGTTGCTTGACAAAGCAAAGGATGTTTTTGTCACATTAACCTTTCCTGTTTGACATTTGCACAACCTTCCTTTATTAATGCAAAACTAAAATCATGAGATTACATTGTGTGTGAGAGTGTGTAAAATGCAGGGGGGGAAAAAATCAAACTATTTTTAAACTGAAATACAAAATGATCGTTGTAGCTTTTGCCTGGACTTCACAGGAAACATCAACAACATAGACTCTGAAATCAGAAAGTCTGCGCATCACATCCACTAGAGGTCTGAAAAAGCTTTCTTTAACCCCTCAGGTTGATTTTCCATGAATAATACAAAATCAGGCTTGACAGATTTGGGCTGTAATGTCAAGGCTAACAGACGGCATGTCAGAAAATTAATCCCGACTGCAATCTAGTTTGTGAGAGCTGACATAAGGGACTGCCGTATCAAAGCTTATGACCATTACAGTCTGCTTTTTCATCTTGTTCAATCACTAAAAATGTACCTTAATGCATTTATTGCATCCAATGCACATATACACAAGTGCTGCAAAAATAGAGGCGGTCAATTTAAGTGTTCTTCAGAAGTCTATTAAGGTACAGTTCCCAGCAAAATTGATGCTATCACATACCTTCCCTTATACTGTAATGAGGAAACAATCCAGAACATCAAATCAAACTTTTCTGATCATTAACAAGTGAATTCTAAAATAAACACATAAAATGTTAAAATTGTTATTAATAAAATGTAATAAAAATAAAATGTTTTTGGGTTCTAACGCTTGTTGACCATTTAAGTTTGTCCTACAAAGGTCCCTTATTTTACTAATAAGTTAACAGAATTTCTCCCAAGTGTGCCTATTAATGATCCAGCTAAAATAACCCTCAAATAATGCATTTTCATACCTTAAACTTCCTTTATTTCATTCCTCCAAATGTACAGTACCATTCGGTGTAAATGACTTACTGCTGAGATGGCCCTACCCGGGAGCAACAGAGCAACAAGTCGTGGGAGGCAACATACTTGTATAAGATTACATTGTGGGCAAAATCTTATTGGTTTGTTTAAGCCCCAGCCAATGCAAAAAATGAAAGAAATGAATTACACAAAGCAGGGACATTTTTTTCTCACTTTTTGCATGTCTAAAAACTACTGAAAAATGTTGCATAATAGATTGCAAAATTATAACAATTCACACATTGCATTTATTTGGTGTCTTGAGAGGCATGTATGCTTTTACATTTTTCTTTCAAAGAGCCAGACTTTCTTGCATCTTGAGGAATAGTTCTGTAGGCTTTCTGAAGGCCGTTTTTGGCTATTGTTTTTTTATCTAGTCCCTCTACATGAGCCAGTTCAGAAGAATATTTTTATTTGTTAAGCCACACAGTGATCAATGAATCATTCCAGAAAAATAATAATAATTTGTAAACATGTGAAGTTGCCAGAAGAACTCTGGTGAAACATATTCTCCAGCACACTCAGTTAAACCTCCTAGCTCTTCTAAAGAAACCTAAAATCTTAATAACTACAGACAAGTTGCCTTAACATCTGTGGTCATGAAGTCATTTAAAAGATTGGTGTTAACTTATCTGAAGCACATCACTGGAGCCCTACTGCATGCCCTGCTGTATGTTTACAGAGCAAACAGGTCTGTGGATGATGCACTCAACACAGGATTGCACTTCATCAGGGACTTATGCAAAGATCTTGTTTGTGGACTTCAATTTAGCTTTCATTACAATCATCCCAACACCCCTTCAGACCAAATTAACCTTGCTCTCTTAACAGCTAGTGAGACTGGGGAAATTCATGTCCAACAGCTGCACCATCAACATTTGCATCCCCCAGGGATGCATTCGCTCCACACTGCTGAGTATTAAGGGCCTTGCTCAAGGGCCCAACAGTGGCAAGTGGTAGTGGTGGGGTTGGAGCCCAGGACCTTCTGATTAGTAGTCCAATGCCTTAACCACTGAGCTACCACTGCTCTTTTTACACTACAGTTATAGGCCTGCATATAGATGTGAGTTTGAGCAGCTGGCTGGCTGGTTCAGTCACAACAACCTGGAGATGGACACGCTCAAAACTGTAGAGATGATTATGGACTTCTGAAGTCCACAATTATTTTAACTGTTTAACCCCCCCCCCCCGCCACCCTCCCACCC
>JAOVVB010212800.1:0-10687 GCA_028570985.1 Heterobranchus longifilis
GAATAAGATCGGCCAGCTGTGGCCACTTTCAATGAATATAAACATCAACACTCCACATGCAAGATTGAAACAACCCGATCCAAGCAGTACACAGTTAAGCTTCGTGTCATGGCTGACATACCAGGGGCATGCAGCAGGGATACTGAAGGTATACTGACTACACATAATACCTCATAGAACGAGACTTCAAAACCTTTGAACTATCCCTTTACCTGGGGGACACTGAACAAACATAAACTGACTTTTCCATGAAACCTATGGCTGATACATAGCATGTTGCATCTTAAAAAGATGATTATTGATCCTCCATGATGCATGCCTTTTAAGGGTGACATCTCTAAGAGCTATTGACTGTTTCTCGTACTGTGCCGTTTATCACATAACATGTCTATTTAATGGAACATAACTGATACGCTGATGTGATACGCTGATGTGTCAGTCGCATCTTTTTCATCTGAATACATCCGAATAATAACAAGAAACTAGTACTAGTACAAAAATCATTTTTCCATTTCATTATTAGTGCTTATCTGAATAACGGATTGGAATTTGGGTACATACCTAATAGGTAGTTGGTACAGGCAGAAATTACGACCCATATTTACGCTTCTTGTTAGGTGTCGCCCTCTAGTGGCCGTGGTAATTATGACGGGAGCAAAGCAGGAAGTCATATAATGTATTATTAAGACCGCGAAAGTCTGTTCAGTGTGGGCGAACATGAAGTGTCTCAGTTTTTCTTGAGTCTCCAGAACAGCTTCAATGCTCCTTGTTAGATCCTCAGAGTTTCTCCTCGTGTTAGCACTCCAAAACCTCCCATAGGTTTTCCAGTTGAGATCTGGTCACCATAAAGGCCATATAACTTATGATTCACATCATTTTTAATCCTCATGAAACCATCCGTCAGCCCTCGTATGGAAACATCTGCATTCAGTACATGTCTCATTTATTCAGGTTTTTCCACCGTGAGCCCACAGTGCTAAAGTACCTGGCCTGTAGCTGTTTTTGTTTTTCCTCTGACCTCACATTTCTTCAGTGCTACATGACCGACCTTGACTCCAGACATCAGTGTGAATAGAAATCTATCCCAGGGGTAAATAAAAACTACATCAATAAAGGACTAGCTAGGTAAAAACGTGAGCACGGAGAAACAGTTCATAAAATGAACAAATGTGTCAGACCCGACGCTTCTTTGTCTGAGGGCTTCAATTAATGAAACATGACTCAACAGTTGGCCGACCCTCATGCTCGCCTCCTCTTACCGACAGTTTCTTCTTTTGTCAGGCTGGCAGAGGTGACTCGTCATGTGCTAATGGCTTCCTCAAACAGCTGGAGGGGGTCAAAGAGTCATATGACAGCAGCCTCGGGCCAATCAGCAGCCACAGAGCGCTCAGCATTCCTGAACGTCTGCCCATTGTTTGATATTGGATAACCCTGATTCGCTCACTGCCCTTTTTCACAACGTCACCTTCACTACAGTCTGACATTTGTGGTTCAAGAGCCGACGGTCTTTTCTTCTTCCTTCAGGCAGTGGATGAAATAATGATAACAGGCTGTAAAAGTCAACCCCATCTTATTATTACTCTTGTATCTACCCAGCTCACATTTTGACTTTGAATACAGCAGCACTGATGTAAACTAGAATTACCGCCTCGCGGTTGTGTGCCTCCGCCAACCAGTCCGTTTACATCCATGTCTGTCCAGACTCACATGGAAAAGAATTAAATAAAAAAAGGTATTAAGTGTATTTTTTTTGGGCGAAACATGGATGCTTCACACACACGTTGAACCCAGCAGCACAGAAGATCTAAACAATCAGCACAGTTTCAAGATTAGTGTCACCAAACGTCTCCCCTTCTGTTTCTGAGTTATGGCGTTGAATCACGGCCAGGAAAGGATTTTTTTATGATGTCACAGTGAAGTTGGATACAAAATCACTTCATCATTTTATCCTATTAGACATTTGTGTGAAACTTTATCATAATAAGCATATGATTTCTTGAGTTATGGCCAAACAATGTTATGTGTTATGTCACAATGACCTTTACCTGTGACCACCAAAATAAAATCAGCTCATCCTTGAGTCCAAGAAGAAGCTTGTGCCAAATTTGAAAAAAATCCCTCGAGGCATTCCTGAGATTTCGTGTTCACAAGAATGGGATGGATGGATGGACGGATTGGACGTGAGGTCACAGTGACCTTGACCTTTGACCTCCAAAATCTAATCAGCACTTCCCTTGAGGGACTCCTCGCGTCCACAAGAATGGGATGGGCGGACGGACACCCTGGCCGGAGGCATAAAAACAGACACCAGTAGCCGTCTGTCACGTCTACCTGTTTTGAGGCAGAAAATGAACACAACTCTTGTTATTGTAAACGCTGATATCAGTTTTCCAAGCAGGTTTGCAATAATATCCACTGTGCCATGAATATGAACTCCCACTGCCACACCCACTTTTTGCCAATTGGCATGAACAGTTAATCATCTGTCCTTTGGCTCATCCTGTGTTTGTTTGACCCATCCACCACCCCACCCGCCGGTCCTAAATGGTATTTTGCGGTCTTATTACTGCGTTACATGACTTCCTGCCTTGCTCCCGTCATAATTACTACAGCCACTAGAGGGTGCCCGCTAACGAGAAACGTAAATATGGCTTGCTGCTTGTACAAACGACCTATGTCGTTTTTCAGTGGACATTCTCAAATGTCATGTAGTTAAATCTCCCCAGCTGGATACACAGTGAAACTGTCATTGATTATTTTTGTCTTATTGTCGACTTGTTGGTGCCAGCGAGAGATAAAACATTATTAATGGATCCTCTGAGTGAAAACACACAGAGGGAGATATTCTCCAATATTTTCCAATCAGAAGCTTCCAACTTCTTTGTCTCTTTTTCTTTCTGCTCTATTTCCTCTGCAGGTATGAAAGCCATATGAAGTATTAAAGTGCCTTGTTTTTGCACGCTCTCTCCTCTGATTAATATAGAACAGGGTCAGTAGTACAATGTGCAAAACAGGCTCTTACCTTCATTATGTCTGCTTTTTGAAACGCAGTAGGACATCATCTCCCTGGACAATTGACATTTATAGCTTCTTCACTTTAATCACTTACATATATTCAGTTAGGGAAAGAATGCTGGTTTAGGGCCAGTTTTGTGTCTTTATTTTGTTTTATGGTGTATTGTCTTGAAACATTTCAGTTATTTGTGTAATCAACTGTTTCATAATTTACTCTCCCTCTTCTTCTTATCTTATTTCACTCCACTTATAATCATTGTCCAGTCTTCTCAAATGCATTCTTCTCTATTTACCTCCTCCTCTTTCTCTACCTCTTCTAGAAGTTTATATGTATATTTAGGAACATTAAGAGGCATTGATTACATACAGTTATGACCCATGAATTCCACTGGATGCGTCTGCGCTGCGTTCCGGCTGCACCAGGGCCGACAGGTCTATTTTTGACAGAGCTGCGGCGCGTCGCACAGAGCAGATCAACAAGTCGGAGAAGAAATGCGAGTGTTTCCCTCCTGCTAATAGTGCATGTGAAATATAGATACGAGATAATTATGAGGATTTGTGTATTTTTAACATCTAAAACACAGCCACAAATCTTTGATTCATGTCATTCATAACTTTTAACAGTATTAGCTTAGTTTATGGTAGAGGCATTTCTGTAAACAACCAAGATGGCTGCCGCTGATGTGTAACGTCCGTCCACACAACTCAAAATTCAGTCTTGAAATTCAGACCAAACTGTCAAACTAGGCAGTGCTGACCATTGCCTATTTCTTGCCTAAAATGTACCCATAAACATATTTTAGTGTACTGTTTAGCTCTAACACTTCAAAACAGAAGTGTTCTTCAAAACAGACCAAGCACCGCTCCAACTTGCATGTTTTGTAGCTCTGATTGGTTGTAGGTCACATTCTGACTAATACACATTTGCAAATTAGTCTGGGGATGCCAGGCTACAAATGTCGGGCAGTTAAAACGCCCTGCTTCTGAAACAGTGTGGATAGGACGCACGACCTGTGGCACAGGTCACACAGCACATATGCACCCGGTGGAATCTTGCCGTGAGACAGGAGACGATGGTACAAATACGACTTTAGCCTTTAAATATTGTCTTTAAATACTGAGCTTGCTAACTGACAGATAGCATTTTCCCACGCTAGCATGTTCCCAGTTGGCTAGCGTGTTAGCCATTAGCACACCAGCTACAGATGTTCACCAACTAACCCTGAGTAATCACTACATTACAAAGCATTGCTTATTTCATGAAGATGTGTAGACAAACTTCTTTCTGTTTCCTCCATCTAAAAGTCTTTATTTATTAATATTCCTTTCCCCCCCTGCTTTTTGTTCTTTTTGCCTCTTTTTCTCCTGTCTTCCTGTCTCGCTTTGTTTTGTTCCATCTTATCTTTCTCCATCACCTCCTTCTCTTCTTGCTGGCGACTCACCGCAGCTCCATAATGGGGTCGTAACCTTCAGTAAATGTCTCAGAGAAACGTGAGATTGCGGGTCGGGTGGCTGTGTGTCAGGCCGAGGTCAGCGTCATGATGAGGAGTGAGCAGGGTGACGTTAGGCTGCAGTCCCGATGATGAAACCAGCAAATCAAAAGCAGATACGCCTCAGGCCTTACAGGGATACAGATAAATACTTATTCTGATGTTTTCCTCATCATATGAAAAGTTACACTGAAAAAAGTATTGTTAGCATTCCACAGTGAAACCAGTGGCCACGCCGAGCTGTAAATTAAAAATGCTGTTTCTGGACATTGTGTTTCCAGGGGGGTGGCCTGGGGTGCCACGGATAAGACACCCCAGTAAGAGACTAGCGGGGCCCCGGGGATCGATCTCGGCTGACATTAGACTACTGTCGTTAAGAGGTTGTAGTGGGCTCCATTTTAAAGCTAGAGTGAGGAATCCATTGGTACCAACCATTAGGTTTGGGTACCGAACTCTGTCGTATTAAGGGTGCCGCCCGAATTACGTCGGCACTACTGAGTACCGATTCACATTAAATCAAACGGTGCCAAATTTCAGCACCTGAGAGGGTGCAAGCTTCAGCATAACAAGTTTAAGTCTGAAAGTGGTTGCAAGTGTGGTTACACTTTTTAAAACTCGTTGCAGACAACGCTGGCTGCAACATAATATAATATAACGTGAAAAAGTGTTAGGGATCATTATTTATTCATTAAACATTCTCTTGCCACATGGACACCCAAAACAAACAGGCCTGTGACTCATCTGGATGTTTGATCTCGTCGTGGACCTGCACATTCATTAAAGCATCTTTCTGCTGCGGTTTTATGACCCCAGAAAAATGTTGGCTGAGATGATGAATTCAATGTCAGACTGACTCGCACCAGGTGGATCTGGGGGTAACTTACCCTGAGGCAACACATAATGGAGCTTTTCTGTTTTGAATGTATATGGAGCAATGTACAGCAGGGCTGTGTATTACATTACATACAACACGTATCATGATACATGGGTTACAATTATGTTCTAACCTAATATTCGTTGGCAATGCAACCCATGTGCCTTCAAAGCATCAAATTGATTTAATATTGGCAATAATGAAATTTCCACATCCTCAGACTACTTTTCATATCTCTCTCTCTCTCTCTCTCTCTCTCAACTTTTACCTGAATACGTTTTATGAACTGTCTGGCTGTATTTTGTCATTGGATTTCAAGGCTTTGACCATTGTGACGAGAATCATTGGAGGGTTGACATCATAACTCACTACGAGTCAGTTTGATGAAAATTCAATAGCACACAGACATGTCAGTCATGGCTTTTTATCTCTGAATAATAAACAACTTTGGATAGAATAAATATCTATTTCCATTGCATTATTTGTGCTTATCCTAATAACGGATCCAGCTGGTGGATGATGCAGAAGTTTGTCTCACATGAGTTTTGCATCTGGACGTAACCAGGGAGTCTCCACTCAGATTAAACTCAGCACTGATGTCAGTGGGGAATTTTCTGTTCCTCCAGGGAGATAAAGATAAGATTTATTGTGCGCTGTCCTGGTGAAACTGAAGGTCAGTATCAGTTCCTCCCTGCTGATCTGCTCTCCTGTCCTCACCGACTCCAAACTCTCTTCATATTTTTTAATTGTTCTCTGTTCTGATTTGATTACTTCAAGATGAACTGTGTAGGCCTATAACACACACACATTTCCTTCCTTTTTAAACGTTTGCAAAACTGCACATTTGCAAAACTGCACATTTTAAAACGTAGTTTACGTCCATGTTTGCTAGCTAGCAGTCTTCTTCCTTACCTCTGCTGCTTCATGTTACCTCCACCAGCTGTCTGATAGTCATTGCGCTACTAGTGGCCAGAAAATTATTAGTTTCATTAGCAATTCATCTATTGATAATTTTTTTAAGGCAGATGCTATTAGCACCCAGGTGTCAGTAGCCAATAATGCTATTTACACCCATTTTTTTGTGCCTAAACTTAACCAAGTAGTTTTGTTGCCTAACCCTATAGACTGTAAAAAAAAAATAATGGACGGTTTGTGGACTACCGTTTTGAAGCCATGAGTTTGGCATTTGACCTTCGCCATCTTGGTCTTTTGAAGCCAGAAGTGACCATATTTGGACAGGAAGGCAGAGCTGGGGAGGATGACGCAGCCACGGCAGTATTGTCTATGGTTTTAATGGTGCTAAACTAAGCGCTAAAGAGGGAAAATTGCTGATTTTCAAACAGATGGCCTGGCGGAGTTTTGCCGGCAGGTAAACGGGGACCTCCGGGTGCCGTTTATTTGCATGTACAACATTTTTTTACAATTAACTTTGATGAAGTGACAACACACTGTGAGATGGTCACAGTTTTAAGATGAAAACATGGACCACCCAAAAACAAGTTGTGTATTTTAATGTACACAGGGCCATAGATAGGCATTGCTAAGACTCTGTCTTGATTGACAGGTCAGCGTGTAGCCACGCCCTAAAGTATCTCCTGCTTTATCGTCTATTTGACTCTAAATGTGACAATAACTTACTAAATGAGCATCATGCTGTATTGAAGAAGACTGGAAACTATCGATTGAGAACATAAACTCATTATGAAAATGTTTACTGGGGTAATAAATCAAGTGAGAAATAGGCTCATTTTCTCACTGACAGGTTTACGACACTTCCACATCACGTTTCAGACCCAGAAGCTCCGTCCATCTTTTTTATACAGTCTATGCCTAAACCTAACCAAACATTGAAAATAATAAGTTATCTAAGTGTAAAAATAGATTTCTTACGGTACGTGAACCCTGGGTAAAGGTCATGTGTTTAATCCATTTATCCACCACAACCTCCAGGGAGGTGGAGGTGAGGGGGCCGGGTGTAAATAGCTGAATAGCTGCCGTGTGCCTATTCACTGGACTGATTAATTAATCATTTCACTAATTGTGACTTTTAAAAACCAAGCAACCATGAGAGATTTAGATGTATTGTCCCAGAGGGATATTTGATTCCACAGTCAGTACACGTAACACATGGCAACATATGAACATGGCAAAACAGCAACATGCATATAAACATGGCAACACACAGCAGCATACAGATAGAAAAAGCAACATACACAGAAAGAGTGTGATCGGGGCAGAGTGTTCAGGGCTGTTATTGCAGAGGGGACAAGACTCCTGCTAAAACGAGCTCTTCATCATTTGAGAGTCGTGTATCTCCGGCCAGATGGAAGTAGAGTGAAGTGTTGATTGAGAGGGTGATCAGTGTCAGTGGATTTGGAGTGATGGCTCTGAGGTGCATGTCTGACAGGTTGAGTGTGTGAAGGCAGATGCTTTTGGAGGCAGTGCATGTGATGCTGGTAACAGACAGTTTGGTATTTCTATGTTGTTTTAAATCACATAGATGTATATTTATGTTTTCCCTCCATTTGTATTTTATTTGTCAGAGATGACAAAACACAAAAACACTTGTGTTGTAGACACAAACACTACAAAATACAAAACATATTCAATTTAATGTACAATGATTTCGTTATTCCCAACCATATTTCCAGCTCCACACTATACAAGAAGCACTCACTCCAGCTGTTTCCATCTATTAACACACACACACACACACACACACACACACACACACTGTCATAGATACTGATACCTGAAATTCATTTTTAACATCAATAACTACTAATAAGATATAAAGGGGGTAAACAATAACATTATTTCATTTTCTCGTGGCTAAAAAGTGAGCGCTAAACATTGTTTGTGAATCTAATCTGTTTGTGATGCTGGATACTGATGCATCCATTTTTGTTGCGCTGTTTTGATTACAGTGGATGATATGCTAGTTTCACGAAAGCCTGTAAATGGGATTCAAAACCCACATAAGCACTTCTGAATGGGCTGTTTTGTGGTCATATTGTGTACATCTTTCCTATAATCAATTATAGTGATTATCTATCAGTGGCCACTTGCACTGCTGACCTTGTGGTCCGGTGGCTTAAATGGAAAGCTCCCAAACTTTTGCCTCTAAACGCTTTGGCCGACATCAAGCGAGGCCTGGCTTCAGTTCAGCTGCAAGGCTTTTTGGGGGATTTGACAGATGAAGCTTGAGAGGGAGGAGACAAACCACAGGCAAACTGTGTTAATTGGTTTACTTTCTCATCACTGTCATTACACGTCTTCACCTCGTGCTACAACACCTCTCCCCCATCTGTCTCCTGTCTCCCTCTATTTCATCTCCCGTCCATCTACCTAAGAGCCCGAGACAGCAGGTGACGGAGAGATCTGAAGAAGTCAAAGAGACAGGGTGATATTTCATCAGTCATTACAGCAGCAAAAATGCCATTATGTAACAAATGGTTTAGGGCAGCTTTTCTTGCTTATGACCCCTTAAAATCAAGAAATATCTACTTGTGACCCCTCATTATCTCAGGTTATGACCATAACTGTTCATGAGCTAAGAGCTGAAAAGTGATCTTATCAGGTTGGATTTTTAGTGACTGTAAAGGGTGAAAATATCCAGTATTTGGAGAGGAAAGGGGGTTTTGAGGGGGTACGCTTTCTCACTTTATGCATTAAAAATGATTGTGACCCCCTCAGATTTATCGTGGGGTCGTATGGTAGGGCCTGACACCCAAGTTGGGAACCACTTTCTTTCTTAGTATAAAATATAGTTTGAGGTCACTATATAACTATGTAGGAATGTTAGAAAGATACCACAGTAGGAGGAGGTTAAAGCTGCACGCTCATAACTCAAGTAGCCTCTTATTTATAGTTCTATCACCTCTTCTTGAGGATAGGGACAAATCATGTCCTTCCATAAAAACTTAAAATTATTACTTATCAACACACTAATATATATATATATATATATATATATATATGAAATACATATTATTTTTAAGATTTTCGGCCTTTTTATTACTTCTAAACTTGCTGCGTGCCAGAATACACCCTTGTCCCAGGCAAGAATTCACAACTTCAAACAATTAAAACGTGTTAAAAGCCTTAGAAATCTAAAACTAACAAGACCTACTGATAATATAAGTGTAAAATGTATCATCTTTGTTTTTAAATATATTTATTTATGAAAATATGTCTTTGACAAAAACATAATTTAATCAGGCTTAAAAATGGTGAGCTCTATCCTAAGGACCCCTGTGTTTCACTTCCTGGTTTCAAAAAATGTGGGAATGCTGCTCAAGAACTGGTAAGCTTTCTATTGTTTGATAAATTCATTAAATAATATTGCTATCAGGTGTGTCTCACCTATAACATGTCAACTCTGTACCTCTTGTAAATCAAAACTAAATAAGAGTTATGGTTTAAAATGTGCATTTTGATTAGCATTAAGAGAACTCTGAGCAACAATCGTGGTTGCTTGGCCTGTTATAAGGTTTAATAGCCAAGACGTTTAACTTTTGAAATATATGATCTTAGCATTATTGAAGAGTAGAAATGAAAAACTCCCAAAAATAAAGTTTTTGTCCCAACTGTCAAGAATGGCTGCTATACATCAATATCTGGTTCCTGCAATGTGGATATGCTAATGTTTTAATGCCGTTTCTATGGAGTATAATGTCCTTTATGTACAGTATGCCAGTCAGATTATTACTGGCTTTTTATCCTGAGGAAGACCAGACGTGTCAAAACTTAAAAAGTAATGGATCAGAGTTATGAGAGGCTCGGCCCAGCAGCTCGTGAGAACAAAATGTCTTTTTTCCTTCAAATTCATAAAATACGGCCACTGATCAGTTCTTAGACGGCAGAAGATCCTTCACGTCATCAAGGCCATGAGTTCAAAAACTCAACATTGCATTTCATGTAAGACAACATGTGTCCACATGGTGGAGCTGTTGCACTTTTTGCTTCTGTTTCCATACCTGCAGCAATGAGAAGCTTCCAGTTTTTCTATTGAGTGTGTGTGCTTGTGCTTGTGCTTGTGCTTGTGCGTGTGCGTGTGCGTGTGCGTGTGCGAGTGCACGCATGGCATTTGTTGATCATTCCCAGCAAAGATATTTGATAGTTGTGGTTTTACACTGTCTTTTGTTTTTTTCCCCTCTCATGTTGTAGTTTCTGGAATTATGCTATTTTTGTTTAGACTCCTCCTGCAGTTCTCAGAACACCACAGACTCCCCTTTGTGTGTGTGTGTGTGTGTGTGTGTGTGTGTGTGTGTGTGTGTGTGTGTGTGTGTGTGTGTGTGTGTGTGTG
>JAOVVB010212811.1:0-10687 GCA_028570985.1 Heterobranchus longifilis
GAGACAAGCCGAGGGCCATTTCACATCATTCCGAGGGCCGCAAATGGCCCCCGGGCCGGACTTTGGACATGCCTGCCCTAAACAGTCATGGATTCAAACATGTTTTTAAATTTCTTGCTAATTAACTAATTATCTCGAGATAACAAGTTGTTTTTTCTTCTTGCTGTGGAGTATGTTTTGTTTTTTTTGTACTAGTATTGTATCGAAGTTTAAAATTCTGGTATTGTGACAACACTATTATCTCATTAAAGCTTGTTTTATAAAGATAACGGCATTAAAAAAAAAGAAGTTTGAATCCATGACCGTTTAGGGCTTCAGTATCTTTATTCTGTTGTGTTCACATTTTAATGTCAAGAAACCCCCAAAATGATATTCACTAGTCTGAATATCATTTTGAGGGTTTCGTGGACAATATTGGAGGAAAAATGTGAAGCGTTTATTGTCCGAAATTAGTTAATTTGATAAATTAGAGAAGTTAGAGAAGAGGACAGGATAACGTAGAAGGAGAGAAAAGAAAAAACTCTGACCAGATCCTCCACGGTCGTCTGATCCCTACAGGCTCCCGGAACCTCTTCACTGCAAAAAGAAAAATCAATCAATTCATCAATAATGTGTTTGTGTTTATCCTGCAGAACATTAACATGTAACACAGTGTCTTTGCAGTTAGTTTGACCTCCACCGTGACTCTCGTCTGTCTGCAGGACAGATGAAACAGATGCTCATGTATCATCCTTTTTTTTTTTTTCTGCCACAACATTTCGTCCCCACCGGGCGCACGGCGAACAGACGCTCACTGTTCCTCTATCTCGCCATCTAACACGCTCAGAGAACGTGACTCTGCATGTGAAAACAGCAGCCAGGATTCTTGCACATGTGGTTTACATCTGTGAACTCATAACTAGTGGTCGACCAATATGTTTTTCAAATCGCCGATACCGATATTTAGAGCGCAGGGCGGCTCCGATTTATAGTGCAAAGAGACACAGAAATGCACCTCTCTAAGGGTTAAAGTAGATATAAGTAGTGGAGACAGACATGTTAAATTAATGGTATTCCGATGTGTGTGTGTGCACGCACTTTATGTCACCGCTGCATAAGTCAGCGCTCCACCTGGGCCAAAAAAAAAGTCTGGGAACGCCACTGAATGGAAGGAAACTCCTGAAAATAGCTCTGAGGAAGAGCACTCTATAAACACAGACGCATGGCTCGGCTGTGACTCGGCATACCGCCGCCGTGATCAGAGCTGCAGGGCTCTTAATGCTCCGCTGCACACAAATAATGTGGAATAAATATTAACAGACGCATGTGCTTTGACCAGGAGCGACACTTGTGAGCACGCTGAGAACTGGAAAGGTAAAAAAAAGAGAGAGAGAGGAGCGGGAGTATTGATTTCTGTAGTAATAAGTAACTGAGTGGAGGTCAGAGCTCATTGATCTCTCTCACCCTGAAGGCTGTTCTAATTCTGCAACACTTCAAAATGCTGCTGATGAAATCACCACACTGACCTTTTCAATCTACACTCTAATTATTAGATCATATGCCGACACACTGGTGAGATAAGTGGATATTGCACCGGCATTTTGTTTTTTGTGAGCAAATGTTTTATTTATTCAAACCAAAACACAACCAAACCAAGGCGTTTGTATTTATGTCATTTCTATGTAGAAATTTGAGCATCAGTTGTCATGAATTTACACCATACAAAAAATGTATAATATTGCATTTTTACAGGCTCTGAATTCAGACTAGGCATGGGACGATATGAATAAAACGTGAATAAAAAAGTGAGAAGATGAGAAGGAAGTGAGATGGCTCACTCCTTAGCTACTTCCATCATCAGCTGCAGAAAAAACTGTTTAAAGGTCCCATGTTCTCCTCTGTTTCAGGTTCATACTTTTGAGTTTCTACGAGAAATGTTATGTTTTAATGTTCAAAAAACACATTATTTTTCTCATACTGTCTGTCTAAATATACCTGTATTCACCCTGTGTGTGAAATGCTCTGTTTTAGCGCCTGTCTCTTTAAGTAGCCATGGGACGATATGACAATTTCATGTAACCATTATCCTGGCCAAAATAATTGCAATTCACGATATTATCCCGATAATCAATGAAATATGTTTAAAACTCTTAAAACGGCACTAAAACACTGGAATCATTTTACCTTACATTTTGATTTGTTGGGACATTTTTCTCAAAACATTACAATTTTTTTGTCATAAGATTGTGAGTTTTTTCTTGAAACATTCTGACTTTTTTCTTTAAATATTATGACTTTATTCTCATAAAATTAAGACATTTTTTTCTCGAAACATTACCGCTTTTTTTTCTCTGAAAATTGTGAGTTTGTCTCTTAACATGATGACTTTTTTTCTCGAAACATTACAACTTTTTCTCTCAAAACATTACGATTTTTTGTCATAAAATTGTGAGTTTTTTCTCGAAACATTATGATCTTTATTTAAGAAACAAATATTTTTATTGCATCACAGATAGAACACTGTAGTAAACTACAGTCAATTTGTGAGGATATTCACGATTATCCTGATAATGTAAATTCACCACGATCAACTTATTGCAAGTGTTTTTTTTTTCGCAATCCACGATAAAATCCATTATTGTCCCATCCCTATCTTTAAACCCCCCTCCCAAAAAGCCCAGTCTGCCACCCAGAGCCTGTCTTTGTGTCTTTTAAACCTGGGCTGTATGTCTCATGCTACATGTACGAATTACAGTGCATTACTTCTCATAGTAATTGCTATAAACAGGGGATGAGATCAGCCTGATTGGACATATGATGAGTGTTACATAATGCAATAAAACAACAAATTCCTGAATGGCTTCCTATGAATCCCACCTTTCAGCTGTGACTGCTGCGTTAGTATTAAACATTGCCTCACATTCTCCAAGTCAGCTGCCACAGAATCACAAGTTATTTAGCAGTCAATAGCCATTGTTCAGAATAAACCCACCCCGGTTGTAAAGGAGCATCTTGTTTTGCTGATAGAGGCAGGCACTCAAAAACACTGTGAAACTGTCTGAAATTCTGATATATTTCACTTAAAACTGCCTATACTGTGATACTAGTTACAAGGCTGTATCACAAATTAAACAGATGTTAACTCTGAAGTTCAAGTTTCTTTAAAACAATATGGACATATTCTCTAGACAGCAGCCAGGGTTGTTTGCTGAATATTAAATTTCACTAAACAAACGTATAGGCCTAGAGATTTTATCAGTATATTATTGGTAGATGTTTCTTTTGGATATTAACAGGAAACAACAACAAAGCCCTGGATCCAAAACTGCCATTTTGCCATAAGGAGAAACCATGACGACACTTCCCTTAAAAACATGGCAATTTGTTATGCTGCACACAGTGTGATAGGTTTATCTTATTATTTATGTTAATTTGAAGACAAATTCGGCGTATAGATAAGCCATAAACCGAACTTAATTAATACAATATGTACAGAAAGTATTCACACAGATTGCTACCGCTCATAGAAACTGTATATTTTGTGGATGTGGAAGATGAAGTGGCGATCTCAATTAACAAAA
The DNA here is from genome assembly GCA_028570985.1 of Heterobranchus longifilis. NCBI lineage: Eukaryota > Metazoa > Chordata > Actinopteri > Siluriformes > Clariidae > Heterobranchus > Heterobranchus longifilis. Next base: position 3,561 of record JAOVVB010212811.1, read on the forward strand.
AAGCTGAAATTCCTTCATAATGTGCTATTTTTAGAGCATCTAATTAATGCCGAAATAAATATATAACTCTTTATTAGTCAAATCATGTTTAAGAAGTGTTAAATTTGTCTATGTATTTTTTGTAAAAAAGCAAGGTAATATTAAATTAGCACATTTCCAATGGAACCGCTCATGGCAACTGTTTGTGGTGATCCCAATTAAGAAAAAAGCTTAAATTCATTCACAATGTGTTATTTTTACAGCACTTAATTCATGCCGAAACTAATATAGAAGCCTTATTAGTCACTTAATGTTTAATAAGTGTTTAATTTAGGTATGTCGTCCTGTCAAAAGCAAGGCAATGTTAAATTAGCATATTTTCCAATGAAACCGCTTATAATGAAAGAAAAAAGCTGAAATTCCTTCATAATGTGTTATTTTTACAGCACTTAATTCATGCCGAAACTAATATAGAATCTTTGTTAATCGAGTAATCTTTAGGAAGTGTTCAATTTGGGTATGTCTGTTTGTCGAAAAGCAAGCTAATGTTAAATTAGCATATTTTCCAATGGAATTTGGTGCCAAGCTAATGAGGCTCTGCGAAAACAAACGTCAACAAAACGCCACGTGGACTAGAGTAGCCTTTTAAAAACAAGTTGTGTTTCCTGCGCTCTCTACCCGAATAAACACACAGAAGAAGACCGTGGTATTTAAAATGTTTTAAGGAAAATAAGATACTCACACATGAGCGTACTGAAGGCGACGATAGCCAGCAGTCCCTGGATCAAAACACCGAACCGGTCGGTCAGGGCTCCGTTATCGCAGCCGTGGGGATTCGCCTTGTTAATGTCGGACATGTTTGTGACTTCAAAAACTTCATTGTCCAGGAATCTTTTTACCAAGAAGACCCCGCTGTATCCGTACATGTCCATGGTGTTGACACGACAAAAACAACACGGAGACAAAAGGAGCACTCCGTCAGTCGGTGGGCTTAAGAAGGGCTTAACCTTTTCTCTGAAAAACAAACCGCCAGATTCCAATTTCAGGCTTTAGGTTAAAAAGTTTTCCTTCAGTGTTCCCAGAGGCTGATGCTACAACTCCTGATGCAAAAGCAGACAAGAGAATCGATTATAATCTGACTCACATCCATGTTTATGACTACGAAAACACCGACCGTCAAGTACAGCTAACGGAAAGTACAGCTTCCGGTTTAAAAAAAATATTTCAAAATAAAAGACATCCGCTTGGCAGAAAAACAAACGGATGGGCTACACAGTGTTGGGAAGGTTACTTTTGAAATGTAATAGGTTACAGATTACAAGTCATCGTATTTAAAATGTAATAAGTTTGTTTGTTTGTTTGTTTTATTAGGATCCCCATTAGCTGCAGCATAGCTGTAGCTATTCTTCCTGGGGTCCGACATTTATTTTTTATTTAAGTTGTAAATATGCCAAAACAAAGCATTCTTGCACTGAGAAAAGATGCAAAGCAACCATATTTTCTCAGTAACTGTAACTGATTACAATTACATTTATTTTGTAATTAATTACAGTAATTTAGTTACATGTAACTAGTTACACACCAACACTGGTCCTACAAATATCACATATTACAATTTAAACTTCTGTATTAAAGCTAAGCAACCTTTAATGTTAACAATATTAACATCATTTGATGAGATCCCAAAACAATCTATCAGCATACTTTAAGCTACTTATAGCGTGCTCGCAGTTTATTTAATTTAATTTAATTATTAGTTAATAGTTAATAGTTAAAATTGAAAATAAAATGATAATAATAACAGAGTCATCAAAAAGGCAGTAAAAGCAGTAATGGGCATATACATGTCTATACAGATTGCAATAGCCTATTTTTATTATTTCTTTCATTTTAGGTGGCACAGTAAATGTAATATTTCCTAAATATACACTTTTGATAGCTTACTTGAAAGCTTATTTGTTAATTATCACAGATAAAAAAATATATATATATGGAGTATCTGCTGTACGAGATGGGAAAGAAAGCCCACTTAAGAACAAAAACTGAGGAATCTGATACCTCTGGTTATTTTGTCTTAAATTTAAGACAATTGTTCATTTATTTCAATTGACTATGTTCTTAGTTTTCTTTCTCAGTATAGGCTGTTGTTATCTGATTTTAGATTAATCTGTTGCCTTTTGTATTGTTTTGTCTGCAACTGTTTATTTATACAGTACAATAAAATAAATTTTAATCAACCACAAAAAAGGCAGCTATTCCTATTCTTTTGTTCCCCTCTTGACTCTTTTATTTTGAAGTAAAATGTACCTAACTTCCGGTTGTAGTTCGTGTAAAGTGACACAGGTCTGTGGGGCTCGCGCAGCAGAATTCCTTGAATTTGCGCGAGGCCGCTGAGAGGTTTGTGTGTCAATGGCACTGGGTCGTGCGCGGGAGTGCCCATGCATGCACGAGGCAAATCACTGTCTCACGTGAAGATGTAGATCTTTAGGTTGAAAGTCTGTCAGCCTATAACTCTGTCTGATCGATATTTATCAATAATCATGAGAAGTAGGAGTCCTAATTACAAAATCATCTAATGCCTGCCAATTTAGAGACTTTTAGAGGATTATATAACTGAAGCTTTACAGGATTACAGCAACTCACAGAAGACAATTAGGAATATTATTGTACAAATGCTCTGATGTGTCAGAATAAGAATGTATTGGGGGAAAAATCAGTTTTGATTTGCATAATTCCACATATTGTTATGAGATTATGTTTTATATTTATATATTTGAGAAGAGTTAATCAGTTATCAGCCATCTCAATAAAAAATGTCAAATTCTGTGCTGGCTCTGATACTCGTGTATCTAGCTGCTTATATAGATTCAGCCTGTCAACAAATATATCCATTATAAATACATGTATTCACATAAACATCATTAAACTATAAACACTCAACTCTCCTGCAGCTGCACAGAAACTTTTGACGCAGTAACCTGAAGATGAATCAATTTTTCTCAGTGCTGAAATGACCTACACACCTTTTTAAATACTGCACATTTTCTCTCTTAATAGTGCATGGGCTCATGGACGGATAATAAGACAATGGGCCCCTGGGCAGAGAGATAAGAGGCCCCCCATCCTGCAGGAACACGACACCCAAAGTCAGAGTCAACTTTTCGTTATTTTGAATCCCTTTGTAAATGTTTTGCATCTATTTATCTATTTTATTTTATTTGTTTTGCTTGTCTTTGTAGTCATTTTAGATTTTTTTATGATGGCGTTGCATCTATTTTTAGTCGCTTAGCTTGGTTATTTTGTGCTTGTTTTGAGTGTCTTTGCAGTCTTTTTGCATCTCTGTGATTGTTTTGCATCTTTTTTTAGTTGTTTTGTGTCTCTTTGTAGTAAATGTTTGTCTTTGTGGTTGTTTTACATTTATTTTTAGTCGTTTTTCACCTCCTTGTGGTCATTTTGTGGTTGTTTTGCGTGTCTTTGTAGTCATTTTGCATCTGTGATTGTTTTGCATCTATTTTTAGTCATTTTGCATATTTTTGTGGTCATTTTGCATTTATTTTTGCATCTTTGTGATTGTGTCTATCTAATCTATTTTTAATCATTTTGTGTCTCTGTGTAGTAATTATGTGTCCCTTTGTGGTCATTTTACATCTCTTTCTAGTCAGTTTGCACCTCCTTGTGGTCATTTTGTGGTTGTTTTGTGTCTCTGTAGTCGTTTTTACATCTCTGTGATTGTTTTCCATCTATTCTTACTACATGTTGCATGTTTTTGTGGTGGTTTTGCATCTATTTTTTGTCATTTTGTGTGTCTTTGAGGCAGTTTTGTGTCTCTTTCCAGTCCTTTAGTGTCTCTTTGTGGTTGTTTTGCATCTCTTTACTCATTCTGTGTCTTTCATTTTGGGTCATTTGTAGTCATTTTGTGTATGCTTGTGGTTATTTTGTGAGTCAGGGCCCCTGCAGGGCCTGTGCCAGGTAGGTCCGTTCAGTAATCCATCCATGCACTGTGATTGCTGTACTCTAGCATAAATAAATAAATTAATACATTCTTAATGAATTCAGTATTTGCTTTGACTGCATAAAGAACTCAAGCTGGTTCTGAGAATAACTTTTGATATTTTCCAGAGTTCACTGAAGCTTCAGAAATCAGTCGTTAATAAATGAAGCTAAAACAAAAAGCGTCCTCAGTCTGTGCAGGGAGGCTGCAGGCTCATGCACAAGTCGCATGTGTGTGTGTGGGTATAGGAATAAAGGGGGGGGCTAATCCTTTGTCGCGCGCGCTTGGAAAAGCCTCTCCTGTGGCAGATTAATGGAGCAGGGCGCACGCTCCAACCATCTGTTCCTCCAGCGGCACGAGCGCCTCTTCTCCTGTTTTTATTCTTCTTTGTGTCTTTATATGAATCCACTGCACTCAACTTCCCCTCACAGCTTTCAAAATAAAATCTGTACTGCAGTTATTGTGACACTTTGTCATAACAGCACTTATTTTGTAGCCTATATATGGAATATTTGATAAACCTGTTTACTTTGTTTTAGTCTCTTTAAAAATAAGCAACTGCAGAATGATTTATCCTTCTAAGATTGTTTAATTTGATCTATAGGCTATTTGCCATTAAAAGAGCAAAAGAAAAAAAGACAAAAGCTTGATTAATTTGGGGGAAAATAATCAATAATCTTATCCCTTGTGAGCCCTCAGATTTCGGGGACCCTTGTGGGGAGGCATGTCTTAAAACTACAATTTAATCAGAAATACATTACAGAGATCTCTTTAATTTCTCACAAATAGTTTTAGGTTATTAATATATTTTACCTTGAAAAGCTGTTTTCCATTTTAAACATTCCACGTCTCTTTATTGACGCTCGTGAAATATAAATTAAAGAAATGTATAACTTTTATCTACATGGCAGCATGCATTTCTATTCTCTTCCAACATCCATATGAATGTTGCAGAAACAATATATTATTCCAGGTAAAATCAAGCCAAACAACCATAAAAAATGATTAATATGCAACATGATTTTCCCCAAATATGCATATATGATTTATTCATAATGTGTCACATTTTGTGTTTTAGTTTCCTGGACTTGGCCGTGGGTATAAAGGGTGAAAGTCAGGGGATTTTGGGGATTTTTTTAGGGGATTTCCAGTGAAATATGCTGCATATAATGCTCAAAGGTCCAATGTTTTATTACGCAAATTCACTTTCATTTCACTGAAACCTGGTGTTATAAGGGCGGTATTTTTCACTTTCTGTTTAGTTCAAAAACAAACTTTCACGTGTATGTTGTGTTCTTCAGGTTTCCCTCGTGTGTGTGTGTGTGTGTGTGTGTGTGTGTGTTTATGGAAATATGTGCCAACCTTTGACCCACACGTCTGTGTAAACATGGAGCAGTGCGCTGCTGCCACTAGAGGATACTGTTGACTTTCATAAGACAATACCCCATTAAAATAACTAAATATCACAATATTCATAAAGAGCTGTTATGTGTTTGGAGAAAAGCCATTCCCAAAACTAAAAAACAAACAACAACAAATGGAGTAAATAGTTAGGCTATAAAAGATGATACTTTTTTAAAGGTTTATTTGTGCACAGAAGCAGCTTAAGGTGAGGGGAAAGTTGTGCTATATTTCCTTAAAATATTACCACTTTTATTGTTGTTTTGATTATTATAGGGCTCATATTTTTCCTCCTGTTTATCAGCTAATACAACTGTAATAAATAGTAGTTCTTAATCAAATACCTGCCTGTAAACACACAACAAATAACACATTAAATTTGAACTACAAATGATGATTAATTGATATATCACAGCTTGTGTCCAAATGTCCCTATATGTATATATTTTTCTAAATATTTTATTTCCATTGCTTATGTTTTATTCTTATATTTTATTATATGTCTTTTTATTTTAATGGATATTTTATTTTATTTTCTCATTACCTCATGTTTGTTATTATATTTTATTTAATTATAAATATTTGTTTCTTTATCACAAAATCACAATTTTATGAGAAAAAAGCTGTAATGTTTTGAGAAATAAGTCGTAATATTTAGAGAAGAATTTCGCAATGTTTTGAGAAAAAAGTCGTAATGTTTTGAGAAAAAAGTTGCAATGTTTTGAGAAAAAAGTCGTAATATTTAGAGAAAGAAAGTCGCAATGTTTTGAGGAAAAAGTCACAACAAAGCAAAATGTAAGGTAAACTGTGTTTTAGTGGCATATTTTGTTGATTATTGGGATAATATTGTGTGTATATATATATATACACACACACATACACACATATGCCTATATGTGGGCCTATATATACACACACATATACACACACATATACACACACACACACACACACACACGCACACACACACACACACATATATATACAGACAGATAGATAGATAGATAGATAGGTAGAGATATTTTTGCTGCTGCATTAAAATGTCTGTGAAGGAGTTGGCTTGAAAATATCAGTAGATGTGTTTTGCGCATGCGCAGAGGGGAGATGCCATATTGGAACGGGGGCAGCAGCAGCAGCTGAAAGACGTCGCTCGCGCTGCTGTGCTCGAGCTCACGCGAACGAGGAGAGCGAGAGAGAGAGAAAAAAACAGAGGGGGTCTCGAGACGGAGAGAGGCGACACAAAAAAACTTGGACAGGTAAGACAGGTGACGGCTCTCGCGCAGCTGCGAGGCTTTCCCGTGGTTTTGTTATTTTCGTTATGTCGACGGAATAAACACAGGCAGAGTTATTTCTCTCCTCCTTCGCTAAAAAAAACCATGAAGTGCTCTCGAGGCGGTTTCTGTAGAAACGAGTTGTCCAAAGTGTGTCTCACGCGCTGTAATCGCGAGGACGCTGTCTCGTGGGACTCTCGGTAATATTGTTTTTTTTCTCTCACTGTTTATGTCTGTGTTATTAACTGTTTGTAAATAATGTTATTAATAATCTGCAAGTTATTTTAAGGTGGTTTTTAAAATATTGTGTTTGACGCATTTGTTTTTCACGCGAAGTTCTTAGAAATGCAGTTATTCACATATTAGGGGGATTTTTTTTTTTTTCCCCAGGTGCGTAAAAAGCCATCGGAAAATACCGGACACTGCCAAAATGTCAAAGCACTTTCAACATGGCGGGTTTTATATGGTGTTCAGAGGGGTTGGGG
>JAOVVB010212840.1:0-24524 GCA_028570985.1 Heterobranchus longifilis
ATAATAATAATAATAATAATAATAATATATTATTATTATTATTATTATTATTATTATTATTATTATTATTATTATTAGAGTATTTTATAATTTCATGGCTTATAGTTCTTGTAGAAGTTCATTATTTTGCCCTAGGGACAAGGTAAAATCGAGCACATATACTTTGGGTAATTCTGTACGTGATAAAGACAACCTCAATCTATAATTTAAGCCATGTATTATAAATATTTGAAACATTTGAAATAAAATATGCAGAAGTAATTCATGGGGACAGAAATATTGCTGCGATATTGCACACTCCTGTACAGTAGGTGGCGATATGCACCTTCAAGCTGTTTGCGATCCGCTATTACAACCATGGATGTATAATGATTACAACCGAGGGAAAGAGAGAAGAAGAAGAAGAAGACGACGACGACGAAGAAGAAGAAAAAACAGACGACCGCAGTAGTCGGGGCTTGTGCGGAAGAACAACAAACTTCGACATCTGCAGGTAGGTTAAGCATCAACCTACATAGTTTTTGATTAATGTGCGATAATTCCTATTGTCCACATGCATAGTATGCATGTTACAACGTTAGGTGTTATCAACGGCTGGCTGTTAATAACCTTGTTTCTCCAAATTTGTCAAGAAGACGAACATCGACGGTTGGTAAAATGGCTAGCTAGCGGCTAACTACAATTAGACTGGAGCCATTAGGAGCAATTAGACATGTGTTTAGTTACATGTCAACTTTACGCGATACACAAATAGGCAACTTTTTTGTAAAAGAATCGAGGTGGACAAACGTTAGCTAATGAACAAGTGTTGTTAATGTGGCAGCCTAGCAACGTTACGTTAGCAGCACAAGTAAACATCCGCAAACAATACAACCGCCCACTTTTGCCTGGATTTGAAAGTAACCTTCCTGCAAACTACTCCAGGGTTTGGTGCCCCCCCAAAGAGGTTTTAGCCACCCCAAAGGAAAATCATCAGCACCAAATGAAAAATATTTTTTTATTTACACAGAACCCCCCCGAGCCAGGAAAAACCCTGTACTCCTGTGACTGAAATATCAATGTTAATACAAAACACCTTCCTCCTTTCAACAGGATAAGTTCCAGGACTTCAATAGCCTCACACTGACAACATGGAGGAGGAAGGGGCCCCTGGAGATGGCGATGTGGAGACCCCCTTTGCTGCAGACACCTATGCCGCTGAGGCCATGGCTGCAGACATGGACCCCTGGATCGTGTTTGACTCAAGAAGAACTCCCAGATCTGAGTTTGATGGCTGGCTGGAGAGCAACGGGCCCTCACAAGTGTTCAGATTTGGTGATGAGGAAGGTGGTGTCGGCCCTGTGGGGTGGATTGCTGTGCTGGGCCTCAACCACTGCCCCAGCAGTGGGGATGTTGCGGGTCTCCAGGAGAGCTGGGAGAAACTTTTGGCCAGTGGCCGGCCTGTCAGCTTCCAGTCAGTGAAGGAGCTGGCCCTGAACCACGGAGTGCTCACAGGCAAATGGCTGATGCACTTGGACTCTGGTTTCAAGTTGGACCGTGCCTGGGAGTGTGTGGCCAGAGCAGCTGTGGATGGCAAGATCTCTCTAGTTAAAGTCAGTCCCCATAATCCCAAGGGAGAGGGCAAGCAGGTCATTTGCGCCTATAACCAGAACTTCACCGATGAGAGCGAGGTTATAAGGCTGGACTCTGTCATCCGTGCCACTGGGGTGAAATGCCCTCTCACCTACAAGCCGGATGTGTACACATACCTGGGAATCTACCGGAACAACCGCTGGAAACTTTGTCCAACCATATACGAGAGCAAATTTGACCTGGAGTGTGTGCCTCGGCGTTCCCACATTGTCAACAAAGTCACCAATCTTGAAGTAACATAAGCCAGTCAGAACAAGAGGATAGTTTTGCAGAGTGGGTAAATGAAGAGGCATTTGTTGAGCCCATGAGCTGGGCTGTACAGTACACTCAGACTAAAATGGTTTTGAATGTCAGTGGTTGGATTTAAGTTCTTCCTTTTGGCAAAAAATAGCACTAAAATCTCATTTCAGTCTTGTCTTCTCATGCTGTAATATTTCCTAAGTGACCTGAACTAGTCACATTTTTGTATTGATGATACTGTATTCATGAGTAAATTTGTATTCTTGATGCTCTGTTTGTAGCACACTAACCTACAGGGGGGCTGAAGAAATCATTGATTTGCTTTCACAAAAAAGGAAAATTTGCATCCAATGGAGAATTTATTTTTCTTTTTACAATACACATTTGTCTCATTTGTTTGTACAGAACCATATTAACAGTTGCCAAATAAAGTCTACTTTTGAAGACCACCTTAATATATTGTGTTTTTTATTGCCAAGAAAAGTGTTCTGGAATTTTGACAGAATTAATCATACAGCAAAAAGGCATATAGCATAATCTACATACATCATACCAGTATAAAACATTAGCATATTTTTACTACAGAGTAAAGCAAGTTGACCTACAGGTCTAAATCATTCAAGTTAAACTCCAGCTATTATTCATAAAATAACTGTAGAAAAACTGATTAGAGACCAGAGGAAATTATATCGGCAGACACAAAACCAAGATCTGATACAGCTCCATGTGTGAGCTTCTCTGCTATAAGCATGTACTTAATGTCACTTGTTTTGCTAATTATATGTAGACCTTCATCTGGTTCATAACACATTACTACATTTTGTTGAGATTCAACAAAGGCACCTGTATAAGAAACTGCTGACCTTCAGAAAACATTCCATTAATTTCTAAAGTAATACATGGGCATCACAACATATTTGCATAGACTTACTTCCAGATCTGATTAAATTCAAACTGAGAATACCTACCTGCTGCTTTGTTTAAAAAACAAACATACACATTTCAGAGTGATAATCATATTAACACTGACCAGAGCTACCAAAATTGTTAACATTAACATGTTACACAGAAAAATACCCTCAAACATTTCAACTGATGCCTTCAGCAATGCATCTGATCTGATTGTCTTTAAAAAACAAAGTTATTGATTGATGCTAGAGCTGTCCCCAATACCATTTGTTGGGCTCCGGAGCTTCAGAAGTAATCAATAGCGAATATTCGAGGCTTTGGCTGAGAGGAAAGTGCTGAGCTTGACTCTGGAAGGAAACAGACATTTCTCCGTTCTTGGACGGCATAGCGCTGCAATATGTGTCTTTCAGTTTAATTAAAAGGCATTCATTTTTAATGATTCTGTTATTGTCATTTGTATTGTTATTGAATAAAAACACATGCATGTTTGTAATCCAGAGGGGTTTGGTTGAATGAGGTCCTATCTATGCAGTTGCGATACAATAACACCTTGTGATAATTTTTCATATCATGGATAAATTATAGACCTACAAAAAAAAAAAAATCCAAATCCCTATTTTGAAAACTGAATACCCACCCAAAGAACAAATGTCCAGATAATGGAATATTCAGGTGCATCCCTAGACACGATGAAAGGGCAATGAAATCTGAAGATGTTCAGTCCCGTCTTGTATCATTCATGTATATAAAAGCCTGACAAAACCCACTAATTGAATACCATAAAGAGTCCTTGCTGGTGTTTCAATAAGCATGTCCACAGTGAGCAGTTTTGCTACATTCGGTCTCTTGCAGCCCTTTTATATTCACCTTGTTTCCTTTTTTGTCTTTTATAACCAAGGATTTTTAGTTCTGAAGGTCAAAAAGGGCAGATGCAAGTGTTCTATGTAAATATGTCACGTGGACAAACTTTAAGTTGGGTGTCCTGACACAAACCCAGCTTGGCTTCCACTATTAAAAATGGAAATAAGACGATCCTCGTCAGCGGACATCAACTCATCGAACTCATCCAGCATGGCGGGCCGGTGGTTGCCGTTGTTGGACGCGATGTCAATCATGCCCTCAGTCTGGAGCAAGTTGACGATGCTGTTGGGGTAATTCATCCAGGTGCTTCCTGGGATGCTGGCGGGGTCAGAAGTGTTCTGGGATGCGGCGCTGTGGGTGACGGTAGAAGAGCTGGGAGGGGCTGCTTGTTGGCATGAAACTTGAGCAGACATCGAGGTGCCGTTTCCGCTCTCGTTCATGAGGGCGGGGTTCAGAAGGTCCACAAAGTCGTCCATGTTTAGGTTGTCCAGAGCGCCCGGGGCCTGGGCTTCGGAAAAGCTCGGGAACTCTGGCATATCATCGTCCGCGAGTGGTGCGTCCACACGGAACTGAGAGCTCTGGAGAGTGAAGGAGGAGGCTGCGCTTCCCTGAGGAGCTGCAGACTCCTGGGTGATGGCTGAGGAAATGTTGGGGAAGAATTCGTGAAGGTCTGACAGGTTGACGGTCGAGTAGTCCTGGTTGGCAGTGGAAGTGGTGGTAGCGGAGCAGGGAAGTGATGCCTGGCTCATTGTGAAGTTGGGCACCGGAGTGGCTTTGGGTTGGGGGCCCAGGTTCAGGCTCTCCATCTTCCTCCATGTTTGGTTTGTAGTTGCAGCAGAGATGGAGGCCGAGGTCTCCACCTTGGGCTGGACCGAGAAGAGCTGGCCTGGTTGATACGAGTAGGAAGGCTGGGGTTTGGCTCCGCTGGCACCAGGGGGTGCCACAGCTGCTGCAGACAAAACAAACACAACAAAGACTGTCAGTTCCGCTACTGAAAATCTTATAGCAACATAATCTTTATGCAGACAATGACCTACAAATCATCTCTTTAAAGTTGTTTTAAATCTTCTGAACCTGAGGCAGTTTCAGGGCATTTTTTGCTCTGGTCACTGTCCTGTTACTGCAATATAAAGTCCTGCACCTCTATGGAAACAGCACAACATTTTTCCAAGTTCCAAGTGTTCAAGTGTTACCAATATTGGAAAAAAATGGGGCTCCACATGCTATACATATTGAACTATTTACATTTTTACACCCTCTTTTTTTTTTCCAAGAAAACATGCTTTTCAAACCTGCCTTGTTTTGGGGTTCAGAGGGTTAAATAAGTGTTATTGCTACACAGATTCAATTGCACCCTCTATTTAAGATAAATTAAACACTCACCAATTTGTGCATTCATTGATAGAGGCTTGGCTGTGACTGTTCTCCTCGCCGGGCTTATGTGCCGTCTGTCTTGTGGAATGGACACTGAAATTTCAACAGACATGATTATATTACATTGCAATGAAAAAAAACCATTATTACCTTTTATATATAAAAATCGTATCATCGTACCACTAGACAGCATGGGCCCCAGCTTCAGGCTCTGGAGCATGTCACCTGTACGCTTTCTCTTCTCACTCAGCCGGTATTCATCTACAGGGGGGCATTTTTAATAAGCAGTTAGAAGACTGATCAACAAATTCATCAGCATGTTCACTATTCTCACTATTCTCTCTCATGTGACATCATATGGAAAAATGGGAACACTGCCTCGTACCTGGGTCAGCGGGCAGGTACTGAAAGTCCATTGGCTCGCTGACCTCGCGGTCAGAGGGCCGGCGGAGCTGCATCTTGACTCTAATGGGCTCGGAGAGGTTGGTGTCGCGGTATGGCGGTGTGCGGAACACGATGGCCACCTGTCTGTGGACATCAGCCTGGGAGAAAGTGCCCTTTCCCTCCCAGGAGTCCTGGAAGAAACGCACCTCAATGTCTTCTGCAGGGGAACAGACAATGGGAAATGTGAGGAGATACTAAACCGAAAAATTACAGCACATATGCCTGCCATGATCGTTTTTGATAATCGATTAAACAGAAAAAAAGCTGCATTTTATAATTTTCCAGCATTTTATTCAAAAAACAAAACATATTCCTCGTCTTGTTGTGCAATGCTTTTTTAAACATTTACAGTTACATATAACTCAATACATACCATGTTGTTTTAGTTCATAATTGCTGATGTAAAAGGAAAGGATACAAAGCCACTACAATAAACCATAAAATTAAATAAATGATGCAGCCATGCACTGAGAATATACAGGGAATGTACCTATTATACACCATTTCACACTTTTGTATTCCTTCTTGCAACCAAGGGAATTTTATTTTTTTGTCCGTTAAAACCATAGACTGACAAATGTGTTGCCTAGCAATGCAATTCCAGTGAAACAGTCTATATATTTGATCAGATATTGCTCAAGTTTCCGTTTAATTTTTTTCCGAATAAATAAAGGATTCTCTTTAGACGGTCTCTGACTAATAGCATGAAAGATGATGTCCTAAAATGTCTTGTTTCAAAATGTTTAGTATTCAACACCTTTTGATTAACTGTGACAAGGAGTCATTTATGACTCACATTATGTGTCAAGGTTCTATTTCTAAGCACAGCATCAATACGTATTTCTGTCTAAAAGAATGGACCCATCAACTGACAAACGCACATACAGTACAGGCATATTGTACCTTTTTGCACTTTGTCACACAGCAGAAAGATTTCATCCCCTCCTTTGCAGCTTCCGTATTTGCGGTTGACTCTGCAGATCTTCAGCTCGGCTGTGTTTGGGGCCCCTTTAAGACAGAAGAAGCATTTATAAATACATATAGATACAAATAAATAAATACAACACCAAGGCTGCAGATTGACACCAGGCACCTTTTAAATGCAGAAGGTTTTGGGCTGTGACTGACAAGTCAATACTACCTTAAGAAGCCAAAACATATATATATTTCCTCTGTATAATTCCTTTTTTTCTGGTCTTTTTTGTTTGTACATTTTTAGAAATGCACCAGAAGCTGTTTCTATTGTTTCTTGTGCTTTTTGATTATGCAGCTACTGCATTTTCTCAGATTTTTATTTCACCACAGTGAAGCATTCAAAAGTAGAATAACTTAATTTATTATGACTTGATGCTAATATTGAAAAAGTCAGCCTCGCCTCAATTTAAATAGTGGATGTCACATTTTGAATGGACGTATGGTACAACGGATTTCTAATTGGAATCATCTTCTACAAAATGTGTTCAGAAAAAACAATATTAATTGTGCAAAACCCGTGCAAATGTCTTGATGAGACATGCACATTAAACACATTTCAAATGCATGACAGCATACAGAGAATTCAAAATGTTTTGAAGAACACATTTCACGTTAATTGCATTTCAACATTTATGTTTCTATACATTTTAGTGAACATTATATTTTGAAAATGACTTATTCCCAGTCTATTTATGACAACAAGACAGCCTACATTCTCTATCTCTATTTTGGGCTGTGTATTGGGTCTCAGCAACTGAACAATAATTGAGATCCTTACTGTACTACTACGACTGAGAGTAATTCTTGTAAATAGTTTCAGGCTGACAAGAAAAGTTCAAATGGAAAGAGGAACAAAGAGTGTGTGAATTAAAGGCTGCAGAAGATATATCAGTGGTTGTGTGAACGTGTTTACTGGTATTTTATCAGAATCCAATATAAGTTTATCAGCTTACCCTGACATAAGAAATGAATGAATGATTATGAATGAATAAATTACAAAATCGTCAAAAGATATGAAAGCTTTTACCCCAAAGTATCAATATCAGCATCTGCATCAATTTACTACCAACTAATATAGAAAAATGTTGTTTGACAGGGAGGATGGTTATAATTTGAGATAAACTTTGTGTACACACAACTAAGAAGAGGATGTGTATTTCAATGTGGGGTGAAATGGTGGAATGATTTGGATGTGGAACTCAAGCAAAGCTCAAATATTTCTAGTAGAAGTAGAAATAAAAAGATCTTCCACAGGTATAAGTATGAGGAAGTGCTGTGATGACGGTTAACTTTCATTGACACAGTGTGATATTCATGTTGTACATAGAATTTGAATCATTATTTATAAACAGCATATATGTATATTTGCCTTTGTGCAAATACGTATATATATGTTTGTGTATGAGGTAGGAATAAATAAGTGAATACTTCCTACATTTGAGAATGTATTAATTGAGTTTGTGTATAGGTTTATTGTTCATTTTCAGTGTATTGTTATTTTATTGTTATTGTGTTTGTTTTACATGTACGAAATAAACAAAACTAATATGTTGTATGCACACGTGTTGTCCACTCACTGTTGTCATAGATGGGCTGTGATACCACGGGCTCCAGAGGAAACAGCTCGCCTGTAGACAGAGTGATGGACGCCTGGAAGCAAAGCCGGACTGAGTTCAGGTCAAACTCCTCCTCCCACACCTTCGCCTCGGGAACTGCAGCCAAGACACAGCAGGGAAAGGGCGGGGTGCACAATCAGACAACACAGCCGTCTGGCCGAGCACTGCATCCTGTCATATGTAAGCTATCAGTATTTCAATATCAGCCAAGGGTGAAGGTGACAAATGATACTTCCTGTTGTTGTTGTTAACTGTATATGTAAAACACAAACAACTGGTTATCAGTCAGAGTACTATCACTGATCTATCTGTATTTTGTGTTGAGTGCCCACTGCTGTACTCAATGTTAAACAGTGTGGGAAGGCATCTGTTCATCATTGAGTAACATCTGGTTTTGGTAAATGGCATTCTTTTTTCAAAAACTTTTATAAATAACGTTTCCAACAGAAATATCAGTTCTAGTTCAGTAAAATAATAGTCTTTACAGTTGAGTGGGACATTTAGGGAATCTCTCCACATGACACATTACCTTTTCACACGATGATAGATTTAACAGAGAAAGGGCATGTCGCATGAGCACTTACTGTTGAAGGGGTTATTATTGGTCTGCAGCCGACAAGTGATGGCCTCGTTCACATCCTTCTTCTTGACACACTGTATGCCCAGGTTCTGAAAACTGAAAGCAAATAAAGTCTAAGACCGAAACCAAAAGACAGAAACCACAGAAGCATACATGTACTTTCTCATTTGATATTATAAATTCTTACATATACTTTGTAATTTGATATGATACATTTTTACACGTTTCTGATTTTTTTCACGTGAAATAAAATACTCTGGGACCAACACATAACTGTAGCCAAACAAACACCCAATTTACAGTCCACACATGGTGTGTGTTTTCACTCCATTAACACCAGTTTATATCTTCCTTGCATCGCCACTTTGTACACCTTTGCTTCCATAAAATCCACATTTAAAATTATAAAGCATCATGAAATGGGTCACTGACTACATCTGTGAGTTGAGTTTAGAAGAGTGAAGTGTGAGTGGAAAAATACTTGACTTTAGGTCAAGTATGTTTTGATGTGGAACTGCAGTTTCCCGAGGCACTTCAGGGTCATTTTGAACACGGGCACAAAGTGGCATCTTTTCCTCAAGTTTCTCTCGAGTGTGCGAGACACAGAGGGGGCTTTTCATTATGCCAACTTATGCTTCCTCACGTCTTCTCTCCTCCCATGACCCAGATCCTCTGATCCCTTAAATGCACCTCGAGGAGAGAGGAGGCCTCTGAAGGAGCTTAGAGCCAGGAAACACCGGTGTATCCTACACGGAAGTCTTATCAAGTGGCGAGATGTAAAAAAAGTCACACCGCCACATGACAGACACAGCTGTGCAGCACGTCATAAGTAAATGACGTCGCTTAAGACGGACGCTGTGGAACCAAGGATTTCTCATTTGGCATCTCTCTCTCACACCCTTGCTGGGAGGATGTAGGACGCGAGGAGGATAATGAAAAGCACCCAGAGCATGGTGTCTCTGTCACACGTTAGCCACACATTCAGTCTCCAGTCTACCTGTGTATTCGTCTCTCCTGCAGGTCCGCCTCGTAGTAGCCATGGTTGCAGTCTTTCCCAACCAGTTCGTGGGGGTGTGGCTTGTGCGGTGCGTTCTTCGTCACCAGTGAGATGCGAACACGCAGGGGGCCACTGTAGTTGTGCACCTGTAGGAGGAATATGTCACTTTAATGATTCCAAATGTTTTCAGGACACTTGAGCAGAGAGGATGTTTGACTACAGTCTAATTGAGGGCTGATCTCACTCACTATGGAGCCCTACTGCTCAAACAGACAGTGATCAGTCAGTAGAATTAGGCCATAGCTGTTACATTTGGGACCTCTGCAAGCAACGACAATATTTTTAGAAAATAAAATACAAGAGAAATGTGGAACAGCGAGGTGCTGGAGTTGATTCTTTAGACAAGGTTTTAAAAAACCTTCAGAGGGATAGTTAGGTGGATCACAGCTAGAAAACATGCTTGTTAGTTGCACCCATCTCACCTTGATGGCCGGGTGGGTCTTAGTGGTGTCGTTGCTCTTCTCTCCGGGGATGCTGCCAGCTGAACGGCCCTCACACTTATATCTGAACCTCATCCCCCGCTGCTTTGGCTGCTCGATGATCTCGATGCAGGGACTCGCTGCTGGGACTGATGGACAGGTGGACAAAGAAGAAGAATGTGACGTAAATACAGTGTCACTGTATTTTGGAAATACAAAAACACAGTCATCCAGATTGTGAAACATTTGAATCAGTGTGTCAACACAGAAATAGCTCTGTCATTGATCATCGGGACACAGAGTGCTGAAATGTTTACTCTGCAGTCAACATCAGTATTCATATTCAACACTGATCATTTATGGGAAATGGCTTCTTACCTGAGTTGAGTGGGGTCATGCCCCATCCATACACACCTGTGGTGGACAGAAAACAAGAAAAGACATGTCAGCCACATGTTAGTCAAAGTCTTAGAGCAGTTAGTGGTTTACCATCCACAGTACATGACACGCAGCATACAGTGGCAGCACAGATGACAAAAACCAAAAGCTGCTTTCAGCACATATTTGTGGTTTAGCAAGAGTTTGTCATTTGTGCTGTGGTCAGGGTGGAAATGTACTAGACAGTGCAGCGTCCAAAGAGGTCAAAGGGCGCTGAGATACAAGGGCTTCCCAGCTAAATATAATTAGTCGCCATAAACTGCCTGTCAAGCGCAGAATGAAGAAGAAGTGCAGAATAAAGCAAACAATGGCAGGCAGGGTGTAATATCGGTGTCAAATTACCCGCCTTGGAAGCCTCCATTGTGAGTGAAGAGCAGACAGCGCTCTAGTTTCAGGTACTAGGTTAATGAATTGTTGAGATTTATAGAAAGAAGCGAGGCGTGACACCAGATCAGGTGGTCAAAGCTCCACCCATTAGCTAGTAGGGCTTGTTTAATGTGAAAGCATGAGTAGGACGCTTTCCAAGTTAGAATATGACTGCTTCCCAGCTTCAGACCAAACTCATAAAATGTGGATCAAATAATAATCTCCTTTGACTTTTTGTTATAAGATTAATGTGAATGAATATGGGTCTTGGAATTAGACAAAGCATGAAGGCCAATAAGTGTGTAATAATGGCACTTTTGACAAGAGAGACATCCTCTTTGCCTATTTATTAAGCCTGACCTTGTGAAAGTGAAAGTAAATGTCTCCCACAATTGGCCTTCATGAATCATTAAATGCTGTAATATCATATCAGAGCTGAAGCATCTGAGACATCTGTGTGTCACTTTCACTCAAATTGCCCGAACAAAGGTGTTACACCTAACACATGTTGACTTTTTGTGGTATGGATTTATCTTAGCTCATCAATTTCACTGTCCTCTTCCTATCCATATTCTAGACACGATTAAATCATGTCTATCAACAATGTCAATCAATTTTGGGTTCTGTAATGTGGAAAAGCTTAATAATCCATTATAAAATCGGGCTATTTAATATTATTTGGCTTGCAGGCGAATGTACATGTGACATAAAATAGAAACATGGGTAGTTTTTAAATCATCACAAGATACTCTTCACATGGCATACATATGCCCCAGTAAACCACAACTTGTACGAATGTGGTGTACCATTTCCATAATTTCTGTCTAATCATAATTGGACAGATTTTAATCGATTAAAATCTGGTGGATTATATGTTAGCCGAACTCAAGAGAATGTATTAACAATGACAGACAAGACAATTATTTATCACATAAATAGACAGATGACCAATAAATTGGCATATATTTGAACGAGGTTTGGCATTTTCGGTGAATCCATGAGGTGAACAAACCCAACAGGCCTCTTGGTAGCTCGACAGATTGGCTCACGTGTGTCAGGTGAGTTATCTACACTCAGAAATAAATGCAATGTAACATCAACTTTCACTCGGATATGGCAGGGATACGTAATAAAAGCACAACTTCCGACTGTACTTTATGTTAGCTTGCGATCCGGGAACAGCAGGCTCCCCCTGTTAGCGGGGCTTTCCCCTGTGCGCAAAACAACTCCCTGTTCAGTTCCACCTCCACTGTCTAAACTGAGTAAACAGGCCGAGCAAACAAATCCAGATCCACTTACCGTCCATGGCTGTGTTCGAGTCCGACTCTCACTTCTCCGTCGACACCACTGATCTGATCTGTTTGTTTGTTTTTCAGCTAAAAGAAGCTGCATACACGACCGTATGGATTCTGAAAACTTCTTGACATTGCTGTTCCGACGCCTCTTTCGCTCCACCCACATCAGTGTACGGCACTGTACAGATAGTAAAGCTGGACAAATCAAGGACAATACAAGGTTTCCGGAAACCATTTACAAGAACTCTGAAGTAGCCTACATGCACGCTTTCTCACACTTGGTAGGCTATGCATTAAATGCTTCTATTTTCCATTCATTTATCTGAAATATTAAATAATATACAAGAAATGACAAGAATACAAACCCTGTACAGTACGGCCTTCAGTCTTAGGAAAAACCCAAACAAATGTAACAACAACAACAACAACAACAACAACAACAACAACAACAACAAACTGGATATTGATTTAAAATTTATTTTTTAAATCCCCCAAAAATGTGGTCCAGAGGCGAGCCACAGGAAGGGGCGTGGTGTAGCCTCTCTAAAGTCACGCCCCTTCCGTTTGCGCAGCTGTCACTCTCGCCACTGGGCCAGTAGTCAGCATAGACATGTATATATGTACATACATATATATGTATATATGTCTATAAGTAGGCAGTAGTATGCTCCAGAAATCATTTGGAAAATTAGCATATTTGAAGTT
The DNA here is from genome assembly GCA_028570985.1 of Heterobranchus longifilis. NCBI lineage: Eukaryota > Metazoa > Chordata > Actinopteri > Siluriformes > Clariidae > Heterobranchus > Heterobranchus longifilis. Next base: position 12,912 of record JAOVVB010212840.1, read on the forward strand.
TTATGATGTTGCAATCTAGAGCTGCAATTACAGATCTTCCAATCATGCTAACTTATATAGCCTAGTTATAGTAAAATATCAAATTAAATAGTTGATTAAAGTAATTACCGTATGAAATAAAGATGTTGCATGTTTTCATAACAATTTTACGCTATTATTTTGAAGGAAAAAGTCGTCTGTTTCCGGTGAATTCATCTGGCTAAGCTGACGCAGCTGCACCCCTTTGCCTTTCCAATGCAGTGCAACTTGCCACCACCCACTCAAAACAGTGCGGAAATACCCAGATGACGCACTCGAAAGCAGCAGAAAAATAGGTTGTAAGTGGGAGAGGCAATAACATAACTTCTGGCTTTAGTCATAACCTGGAGAGAGTGTTAGTCTGGATCCACTCTGATGCCAGTCTAAAAAAAGATCTGTGTTCCAGGCCTTGTCATTGGCAAAGTAGTGCCGATAAACATGTATACCTCTTTTTATTCATTGCTATTTATTCGTTACTTTATTTGTTTAACTGAATAAAATAATAAAATAGTCATAAAAGCAGTTTATAAAAATAAAAAAAACTCCACACTCACAAAGTTCACATTCTGGCCAGAACATAGATTGGATAGACCACAAGAGGGCGCTGTAAGCAAATAAATCAGCATCTGTTCTCATTACCAGCACTGTATTTGTTCATTTAGTGACTGTATATAAAACATAATAAAGCTCAGAGGTCCTGAAAACATCAATTTAAAGCAGGCAGTGGAGTGTAGAGTGCTGCAGTGTATCCAGAAATATGCCAGAAATAAGGAATTCCTGCACGGTGTAATGATGCAAAGCAACATAATGAATGTTAGGCTATATCTACATATAAGCTTCTTTTTTTTTTTACAAAAGTAATATATTCGAATGTAACCACCAACATTTTTATTAGTAACTGTAATTTAATTACATAGCCTATTTGTTAATTAAAAAAAATTTTTTTTTTTTAAATCACAGTAACTGTAACTATTTAAAATGACATTTGTTTTGTAATTTAATTATAGTAATTTAGTTACATGTAACTAGGTGGGGTAGGCTACTCACAAACACTGCCTATATATTGGCTAATTAAAAGCTCCCCACGCTTCTCCGTTCTGTGATAGAAGCTAGATTATCCGAGGGGCATTTTAATGCAGCACAATAGTCCTAAACGGGAGGCATGTGAGTGGGAGGAGGTTGGCGGTGCGTTTGTGTGCAGCGAGGCGGTGCCTGCCCTGCCTGCTCCAGACTGCGGCGGGCAGAGCTGTTTGCTACAGAAATGGCGGAGGGGGAGTTGGACGTCGACTCGCTGATTTCCAGGCTTTTGGAGGGTGAGTTCATAACCATACTACATTCATATTATCCAGTTGTTTGCGGCTTTAGCCATCAAGGATTATTTGGGTTTGTTTTTGACACGAGTCGAAAAGAAAAAGGCCCGCTTTAGTATCCCGGTAGGAGTAAACAGGACTAGTCCCGTATGTTAGGTATAAATTCATACATAATGGCACGCAAGACTTTTCATAAATTGAGTTGTGAGGGTTAAAAAGTGTGGGTTCACGATTTAATGGTAATAAAGTTATAGTTCGAGGACTGATCGAGTATGGGAGAGAACATCAGACCAACCACAAAACTAACTATAGATATTTATTGTTGCATTGGTTAATGCCGCAATAGTTGCATTACCCCATTATTGGTGTCATCACTGTGGCATGCAGCATATAAAATACTAGTTAATACGCGTTTACTATAGAAAAACCCCAATCGCAATAACGGCTCTGCTTATATTCCCATGAGTTTTTCACAACAAAATAACTCCATGGTGGGCGGTAGTCCCATAAGTTGACATTTATTTTAAAACAAAGTGCAGCTTGGTAAATCAAGTATTCCGAAATGTTTTCTCAAGACGCATAATATTTTGATTCTAGTGTGTGTGTATATATATATATGGTTTTCCCACAATCATAAGAAAATAAAGTCAGGTTTCCAAATGGGATTTGGCATAAGGATTTCTCAGCTGGAAAGAGAAGGCATGTACATGGTTATATGGTGTTTACGTGGGAATATTGCTGAATGACAGTGTTTACACAAGCCTTGATGATATTCCACATTAAATATACCTGCAGACTTGGTAGCCTGTATTTCAAAATTCACTCCATGTATTTTGTAATTTCATAGCCAGTGATTTGAAAGATTAATGTAGGCTATACTCAATCATTAAAAGTGGCTATTATTTCTGTTAAACACAAAAGTGCATAGATTAGAGCTTCAAAGGTTTTAACATTAATGCAACTGTTGGCAGATAAGCTCCTGAGAAAAAAAGTTTTATCATCATACATCAGTGATAAAATAAGAAGCTTTCCCTGTTTAGCTGTGGCTGACAATAACTTAGAAAAGTGCCTGTATTGTGTCTCTATCTACTCCTGTACCCGATAGGCATGTTGTTTGAGACTGCACAAAAAGTAACCCCAGAACTTTTGAAGAAAGCTCCTACACCACTGTTATGTGTTGGGTATCGGTGGATTCTTAGCAGTGCTAAATAAGGGATCCTGACAGAAGTGAGCTGATCCGTCTATCTGTCTTTCTCTTGCCTTTCGGTCTCTTGACAACAGAGAGACAGTGTCCCTCTGTGTCTTCAGTAAACATGTGGACAGCTGAGGCAGTGGTGAACAAACATTCATGATCGATTGTTGGTCATGCACAGATTCAGTGTGTGCTAAAAATCACACACACATAGAAATGTACACAGTTTGGCAGAGTATGCTAAGGAATGAGCACACTGTGGATCAACATGTCTGTATAACCTAATCATCTGGATTGATTGGGAGTGATTACGTAATAGTGCTTGTTGTGTGTGTCAGCTGTGCAGTAAAGCATTGTGAGCCTGTATTGTCAGCTAGGCAATGCTATACTGTAGATAGTTAGCTACATATAGTTGCTTTTTTTTATGCAGCGACTAGGAAACCTCAGTGGAGGAAATTGGAGGGATCTGGCCCTAAAGGCTTCCAGATGTGAGCTGTGAATACATCCAACCATCCATCTTCTTTCAGCCACTTTCTCTTTCCATCTACAGCCAGTTTGTATGCAGCTGGCTCATTCTTGGTGTGAAAATACCAACTGAAAGGCTCAACATGAATGTTTTTTTTTCTGAAATACCTCCATGCTAAAATGGTAGAAAATGCTGTTTTCAGCCTCTCAAATATGGAGATTTCTAGCTTTTTAAATATCATATTAAACTGATATGTTTGTGTTTTGGACAAAATTACATATTTAAAGACATCACCTTGGACTCTGAGAAACTGGGATGACATTTGTCAGTACTTTCTGACATTTTATAGACCAAACGAAATCAAGAAAATAATCGCCAGATTAATCGATAATGAAAATAATCGTTAGTTGCAGCCTTACAGGTGGCTAATGTAATAAGGACAACAAATGCAAACTGATATTAGCCTGTAACAGGAGACATATTTGTACCATACACAGGCAGAAATCCAAATGCACACTCAAACTATCCCCCATGTCTTCATCAGGGCTGTATTTTATTTTAGGACTTGACCTTTCAACAACACAGAAGAAAGACCTCTCTCAGGATTTTCCTTACTATCTGTCATCTTAGTTTACTTAACCAGATCACATCTACAGCCTGCTTACATTTAGACCTTAACTAAATGGCCTGTCAGTGGCTTTCTCCTGGCATTCAGTTCAAGAAGCTCAGAAAGTTTTGCCATGCTACGGAGTGATTTTTTTCCCCTCCTCTCCAGGAATAAAGCAACTTTTCCAGTATCTGCTGGGAATCTACATCGGCTATGCACAGAGATGCACATTATGGAGAGCTCTCTGATCTCCTATTAAATGTCAACAGGCACAGCTGTCCCTGGTAGAAATTAACCTACCCTTTTGGTGACACACACGGGGGGGAGAGTGTAAACAGGGTCAATAGTAAGAATCTAAAGACATGATAACAGGCTGTGTTTTGAGCTATATGCTACTGTCGGCAAGCTAATGCGCTCACAATGACAATGCTAACTTGTTAATGTTTAGCAGGTGTAATATTTATCATGTTCATCATTTTTAATTTAGCATGCTATAGCACAAAACTCAAAGCTAACACTGATGGGAATGTCATTCGTGTTTTCTGTTGCATTATTAATTTGCAGATATGTTGTGAGAACACTGTCACAGAACTAGTCGTGAAAAATGTGGGCGCTGTGAGGCATTTTCAAATTGATCCACTGTAGTGTGTGGACATCCAAAGACACACACGCCTATGTGCACGTGTCCTCCAGCAGTTGTTTGGTGGAGGGCTTGACAGGCGTATGGCCGACAGGCTAAACCTGATCGACTGACAACACGGTTTACAATCAGCGTGCAGGTTTCTGTCCTCTCTGGTTTCATTTGTCACTCTGAATACAATGACGTGTCATTCACTGTCTTGTGACCAGTCCTGTGAGTCAGAGTTGAAAGGTAAGCAACACAGTGATGGTGCATATAGATAAACTTACCAAAGCCATTAGTCTGTAAATGGCATTTGCATGTCTGTGTAAATCTGTATGTCTGTTAATATTATGCAGTCAGAGTCGCTTGCTGTCAGTGGTTCACATCGGGCCTAGAAGCTCTGTCCTAGTGGACTCTAGCATAGTTTGTGCGTCATGTCTAAGCGTTTTAAGCTCTGAGTATCGCCCCGTTCTCATTCCCGACTCGTCAAATACGGACGATTGGTCAGGAGGACCCCTTGACGTCACTTTTACACATCAAACTACTGCACTTCACTACGGCTGAATTGAATTCAAACAAAACTACTTGGTTAGGTTCGGGAAAAGATTATGGTTTGGGTTAAAAATAAGTGTCTGTTAAAGGGATATTTTGCTGATTTAAATCCAGCTCTGTCAACACAGTGTGAGCTCTGTGTGTGTACGTGAACAGTGTTTGGCTTCCGTCCGTGGCTGCAGCGAACGGAATTTCCCGCGGAGCTGCGGCGGTCTGACGATATCCATCGGTGCGTGCCCACTGTACGACTGTCTGCCAAAATTGCCCGGCTGGATTTCGGCAGACCTCAGTTTCGTGCACTGCGGCCACGGAGGGAAGCCACACAGTCCATCTACACACACTGCTCACACTAAGATGACGCAGAGCTGGTTTGACATTGGCAAAGTATCTCTTTAAGCAGATGAAGTACACAAGTTAGGTAGTCAGAGACTTTCTCACTCTTTATACTACATCACCACTTGCCACAGATGGGTTTACATTGGAGTTAGCTGAAAGCCTGGTGTGACTAAATGGCGTGAAATGACACGCACAATGGCTTAAGAAATTGCTGTGTTAATCATACACCATTTCGTGAGACCAGGCTGTTTGGGCACAGTTATGTAATAGCCTATAATGTAGTAATATGACGACTATGAGGTGGCTCGATGTTCTAAAAGTTCATTTTTAAAAGTACTGGTGTTTAAACCCAATGCAAAGGTATTCCTGCAGTGTGTAGAGTTGATTAAGAAAACGTACAGTATTTTATTGGCGTTAGGTGTCTAATCACCTGTCACTGTGAGAAACAATCAATACCATCACAGCCACATTACACATTATTACATGCACTGTGGGAAATCAAACAGTCATCTGTTGTTTAGTACAACTCTCATGTTTCAGATTTCACAGCAGAATCACTACAGTTGACGTTGCAGTTTTCACACTATTCATAGAAATCCTTCAGTTGTGTCTACACAGCAGAAGCATGCCACTTCACCTTCCCTGTGTGTTTCTGTTTGTTTGTTGAGTTCTCCAGAACTGGTCCCTCCCTCTCCTCCTCATTAGTGTTTACTAGTGCTGTACTGTGTCTATGTGCTGCGATCCAGCAAAGCAGCTATTACAGCTTTCCCAACATGCCCATGCTAAGCCCACACTGGCCCAGGCTTTAGCCACAACAGGCCCTCTGTCTGGCCTGCCAGCACAGGTGGCCTGTAGGCTTTATGTGGCACAATCAACACCACGACCCCATACATCAGCCAGCGAGAGGGGGGAGGCAGGATGGAAAGTTGCATTTCGGAGCCATTTTGTCATTTTGGTTTATGGGCAAAGACGACAGCCAAGTTGTAACCGAGTATGGGTACATGGAATCTCTCTAAAGGGCATTTCTCTGTTTAGGAGCTGTCCATGTTGTTGACACAGTTGAACTGCAGAGTTTTTGGACATCTGTAATAGGCCAAATCATCAATCAACACATCATAAAGTGACTGTGTAACTTTTGCTGGACAAAAGCAATTACAGGAATGCTGAAAAGGCAGTGTAAAAGCAGCACAGGTGAAGTAAAGTCATGAAGTAGGCCTACAGCAATGTCGAGCTTAATTAGCATTAGCCACCATGAGCTACTGGTTATACCAGACTTAGTAAGGATGTTACAGTGAATGAGTGAGTTAGAGTTAGACTGTGTTATTTTAAGGTACATAGTGCTGCTTTAATAGAGAGTGCACTCTGGCTGCAACTGACGATTATTAATGCTGATTATTTTCTCGATTAATCATTTGGTCGATATAATGTCAGAAAAGAGTGGAAAAAAGTCCAGCATTTTCTGCCATTTTTGCATGAAAAATTACTTATCAATTATAAAAATAGTTGCTGATAGTCGATCAACTAATGGATTAGTTGACTAATGGTTGCAGCTCTAGAGTGCACAGTAATGTATCCCAGAGTTTTTTCCATGCAGCCTAATAGGTGTCATCCGGAAGACTGATTGGTCAGGATTGATCAACTTTTTGGGAGCTTTTGCATAAGATGGCATAGGCTGAACTGAAAGAGTTAAAGTATTCTGCTCTTTCATAATACTTTGTACACTGGTGTCACTCTCCTTGTTTTGGTCAGACGTGGAGGAGTGCTGCTGCATTGCGTGGTGTTCAGGCTGCTGCCGTGGCATTCTGTTATGGAAACAACAATGGTGGAGCCTGTGTGGCGGGGAGCGTTCACCCCCTGGCACCGAACGTGGCACAGAGCTCACCCAGGCTTTCCAATAAACTCTCCCTCCCCTCTCCTTCTATTCACTCCCTCGCATTTTGCGTCTCCCCCCACTCAAGATTCACTTTCTCCCTACATTTCTCTCATATTCTTCTCCTCTCCATTTCTCCCACTTTCTGTGCCTCCTGTTTATTTCTCCCCCAGTCTCTCCTCTCAATTTCGTCCTTTCTTTTGCCCCACAAAGACAGCCATTCACCCGTGGCACTTAAAGGCGAACAAAACGTCCTCTGAAAATGCGAAGCCTGCACAGAAATGCCATCGCAGTCGGGATTTCTGCCTTAAGATTCTGTCCCTCTCTCCTCGCCAGAGTTGCTTTGTGTCTCTTGTTCACTGAGGGGTCAGTGTTTTCCATCGGCCCTGTGTGGGAGAGGGTTAGATGGAGGAGTGGAGGGGAGCTGCTGGCCTTGTGCCCAGTTGGAAAGAATAGAGAATGGAGGTGGAGAGCTAAAAAAGGTCTGACAGGGCATCTTTATAGGTGCAGCAGTGACTAAAACACGCACGTCATTCCTGCTTAAAATTCAGGGCTCTGCTTGACCCATTACAAGTTATTTTACATATGTTTGCTTGGCAATTAGAGAAAATAAAACTTGCCATTTCAAGTAAAAAATATAAAAGCTGCTGTAATCAGTATTTTTATATAAACAATGATAACAATTCTGACATGTATTATAGTGCTGGTTTTAATTTCCTGTATGATATGAATTTTTCATATACTGCCATAGCTGAAACAATTGCTGTAACTCTTCAATAGGCACCAAAATATAGACTAATATTGTTCGCCACAGAGAGTGCTACAGTCGGGCCAAGCTGTGAGTGTATTAAGAGGGGACCAACTGCATACCCTTACTAACCACTTATAACTTTTAACACAACAATTTATAACCCACAACTAAGTCTCTTTAACAATGCAAAACACCATGGCACACAACTATTTGTGACACAAACAATTTGTACACTAATAATTGTACATTTACAAAATGACACCACAGCATGTTTATTATTCTATGTACTCCTGACAGTAGAATAAGCCACTATAAAACTAAAATAAGGCCTAGTCATGCAAAAAAGAAAATACCGTGATATATAGTGAAAAAGAATCTTAAAAAATACTGTGATAGAAATTTTTGGTCATACCGCCCAGCACTAATATATTTTGAAAGGTGACAAACCCACAGAGAAAGTTCTCCTGACTCTGCATTTCCTCTCAGCTCTACGGAGCGTTTCAGCATCTTTCAGCTCATTACTTTGGTTTTCTGGCCTGCAACTTAAATTTAGTTTCACCGCATCAATTGGTCAAAATTCGTATTGTCGGGTAATAACGGGTAATTATTAACATCCCCACACCGCTCTCATCATCAACTTTGTTTCCAGCTTCAGCGAGCAGCTGTTTTTGACATAAAAGTTCTGTTGAATCTGGTGAACATAATGGAGGATTTAGCAGCTAAAGAGCCAAAGATTTCCCCCAAGAGTTAGTGGAGACAAAAACAGGGTGAAAGGGATAGGCTAGTAAATACTGGACTTGCATTCATCAGGTGGTCAAAACACGACTCTGATGTTAATGGTGCTCTGTGTGATCTGGTAAAATCTAATTACAATCTAAGACATACAATAGTGCAGCCATTGAAATATAGGAATAAAATAATACTGTGGTAGACCGGTGTACAGTGTAGTGTTGGTGTGAATGGGCTTACGCAGCTCTTTGGCAGCTGACAGCCGTTACATTGTTGTGGACCTTCATCCGCTGACGGAGCCCTGGTCTGTGCCTGGCTAGTCTTTCTATCCCATAACAACAGAGCCTTCAAGTGCTCCCTCTTAGTCCTGACTGACTAGCTCACTTCCTCCATACAGTAGCACCCATATATGGTAATGCCTTCAAGGAGCAATCTCTGTAATTCACTTATCTGTCGCTCTCTCTTTGGCCCTAACACACACTGTTCAAGTGAACTCTGCTCTTTTAAATAAATGGGAAAATAGTTGACCTCCGTGACCTTCAGCAAGTAGTTTGCAATCACAAGAAATCATGATTCCAACTTACTTAAAATCCTGTGTTACTTCGAAAACAAGTTAGTTTGATTGTGTGTTCAGAATGTGTCAAGCTGGTGTGGTTCAACATGCAGCACAATGGTGGGTTGGGCAGTAACCAAGATCCTCCCAAATATTTAATGAATTAACTTGGCAACTGCTGGGCAGATAACTCAGGGAGCACGTGTTCATTTGTACCTGAAAGTACCTGAAAGAAAACTCCTGTAACAGTTTAGTGAGCAGTGTTAAAACTGTACTGTAATAATAGGCTATTACTGCTTCCATGGAGTATTAAATCACCTTCTTAAACAAGCAATGAGCCAAAACGATTCGTAATTTCACAGAAAAACTGCAACTATTTTGATAATAAATGAACTGCCTGTTAACAGAAACATCAAACATTCTGTGTTACAGCTTTTCCAATGTGACAATTTGCTGCTTTTCTGTATTTTATACTGTTTTTTTAGTTTGGGGATATTGGGCACATAAAACAAGACGTCTGAGGGAAATGATAACATGCATTTTTCGTAATTATCTAAACTAAATGATGAACTGGTCAAGCGAGAAAATAATCAGTAGATTAATCGATGCAGATTGTCCATGCCAGATGCATTCTCACTGGAAATATTATACTATGGTTCAGGCAAGAGGTGGCCACCATTCCTTGAATTTGTCTGACGATTTCAAATTCCTGAATCGCGTCATCTCTCCAGTTAGACATTTTTGTTGCCGTAAAAGTGTGTATCCCAGGCACTGAAGCCCCCCGGGCAGATCAGATCAGGCAGAGCTGTCCTCTGACGTCAGCACAGTTCACAAGACGGAGGAGGACGATGACCCAGGAGTTCAGCCTCAGCCAAGAATGCAACTTAACGATAAATAGATGAAGAGGAAAGAGGGGTGAAAAGGTGAAGGAGGAGGAAAGCAGGTCTGGAAAAAAGAGAAACAGAGAGAGAACAGTTGCTTGCAGGGCTGTTATCTAACTAGAGAAAAGATACAGTGCTCAGTCTGTAGGGCTCAGAGGGCAACAAAACCCAAACTTAAAGGGATAGTTCAGATGTTTTGAAGATTTTTTTTTTTTTTAGGTGGCTAAAATATGTTTTGCTGTGTGGCCTTGTCCACAGCAGGACATTGCTTAGCTTCTGTGTTGGGACTCTGTCTGCTTCTCCAAACTGGGGCTGTGCTGACCGCCATCTACTGTACATTGATTATGGATAAGTACTAGGGATGCTAACTTTCTGACCGATAGCCGACCCATGTTAACCGATTATTAACTGACAGTTACAATCGGTCAAAATTCTTAATGTCTGTAACGGTTAAACGGTTAATTATTAACATCCCTAATAAGTACCGCAAACAACCCCACTTCAAAACATCTGAACTATCCCTTTAAAAGCGTAGGCGGACCGGCACATGCACCTGACCAAATTAGGAGAGATGAATGAGAGCTTTCTCAAAGAAGAGATTTTCACTAATGTTTCATAAGAACCAGCTGGGAAATGCTCGTGGAACATCAGTCCAGACGAGGCTGTTAGAGCCAGGGACCTCAGGACCAGCGTTCTCAGGAGAGTTGTTGTATACATGCAGACTATACTTTAAAACATTTGCCATCATGCCAGAAAACTTTTCATTTTGAACCAAACTGCATGCCATTTCAAAAATACAAACTAGAGTAACTGCACCACCCTTAAATTTAGGCCAAAGTCCTGCACAGACCCAACAGCTAACAAAGATTTCTACATACAAAGATGGATGCTCAATACGATACAATATCCACATTCAGTATCCAAAGTACTGAAGCTATTTAAAAAAAGCAGATCTACAGTCAGATTTTCAACCCAAGGCTGCACAGATGAAGCAACAGTTTGTTAGTTTATGTTCAGTGACTTTTTCTGTACCAGCACTGTGTGCAGGTATTTTGCGTGCCAAGGACTTTTTTCTTTTTTCTGTGGTATTGAAAGAAGTGTAGAGTATTGTTTTTTTTATACGAGTATTGTATCAAAGTTTAAAATTCTGGTATTGTGACAACCTGAGTGTTGCCATTTTTGCCTTCAGAATTTGAAAATAGCACATCTGCAACACAAGTTGTCAGTCATCGTCTAAAATGCGCCCCATATGAGATAAACTGTTGTGAATGGTCTGCCTACGGCCTGGTCGGCTAGAAATCTGTCTGCCAGAGCAAATAAAACATGAGCTTGCAGATTTGTCTGATTCCCAGGCTAGTGATTTAGTATTGCACACTGAAAGTTCGGGGACTTGTGAGAGACGGATTAAAAAAGAATGGTCTTTTTTTTCAGCAGAGGCTGAGATATCCTGACTTTAAGTCCCTATATGGGTCAACAATGCTGCAAAAACACACTCCCTAATGCAACCTGAAGTTCACAGAAACACATTTCTAAACTGTTTGCCAACCAGTTAAAACCACACAAAACGTTCTTACTTGCATAGTTCACTTTTTATATTCCCAATGAATATCCATCTAAAACACAACCATCACAGCTAGCTGGCGAGTCGCTACCTGTTGCTGTCACTCCTGCTTAGTGTGTGTGTGTGTGTGTGTGTGTGTGTGTGTGTGTGTGTGTGTGTGTGTGT
>JAOVVB010212850.1:0-10686 GCA_028570985.1 Heterobranchus longifilis
GTACGTGTGTACAGTGACAATAAAGTATCTTGAAATCTTGAAATATGTGTGTGTGTGTTTGTGTGTGTGTGCGTGTGTGTGTGTGTGTGTGTGTGTGTGTGTGTAGAGAGAGAGGCAAAGACATACTGATTAAGCCTTTAAAACAAGGCACATTTTCTGGGGACTGCCCACTGGTCCAACAGTCCAATATTCCAAAACCTCAATAGTCCGAAAAATGTAAAAAATTGTCTGATGACCAATAATAACGCACTGCCATTATTCATGATTAGGCATTCCGATTACCCCGTCATCTTTTTCCCTTAATATCTTAGTGTATTTTGACATGCGTCTTAAAACAATGACTATGTTTCATGGTGTGACACGGCTGTGGTTAAGGTCTGGTTAGATTTAGGAACAAAAACCACTTGGTTAGGGTTCGGGAAAGAACATGGTTTGGCTTAAAATGATCACTTGTAGGCTACGTCAAAAAACTCCAGGGAGAGTGTGTGTTTTGGGACTTCAGAGCATTAGGCTTTTGTTTCAATGGGACATTTTTCGGATTATTGGGGTTTTGGAATATTGGGCCATCAGACCAATGGCATGGCATTAATTTTCTTACTTCCTTCAAACACTTTGGAGATAGAAGGTAAGGTTTCAGCAATGTTATACACAAACACACAGTAAGTTTGTACCCCTGCTTGCATACAAATACAAGTTTTCTTTTCATATTTTTAGTTGTCAAAATCTGCTGTCCACCCACACACACCTCAAAAATCATTTCCCTTCTTTTCAAATGCAAATCCCGCAGCATCAAAAGCTCTACATCCCTTCCTTTGAGATGAGACAGACAGCACAACACAGAGTGATCATGACACCATGCCTTGTTGCATTCGCAGCACATCAACCCTGTTTCCTCCGCAGACAATGTGTGTGTGCAAACCCCTCTCACGCTTTTTCCTCCAGCTCACGTTGAGACAACGCGCCGACTGTTTGCTCCAGAGCGTCATGGCGGCGGCAGCGGCATGCAAAGACACGATCTGTCATGGGCTGAGGGAGGATCAATCACAGCGAGGGAGCATTCGCCAACCTGAGCTGACATGTTGGACCCATGTGCTTTGAACTGCATTGTGGGAGGCAGACGTTTAGCTGTTTTCAACACTGTTATCACGGCTCCTGCATACAGGTGGTTTAATCCATTGTACATTGTTAAGCACATAATGAAAGAGAAAAAAAGTGCTGTCTCTTGCGCTTTGGTTTCCTATTTCCCTCCAGTACTGTACACCATCTTATTATCAAGTGTGGTTAATCTCTCCTCTGTGTAGAAAGATGTTAACAGATTAAACACCACATAATGCTTCAGCCTTTTCCCTGCAGCAGTTACTCATACCCACATAAATGCACGCATCAGGATGTATAAAAGATGCATAAATATAAACCATCCAATATTGTCATCGAGGCTTACAGGGGAGCTAAACATTTCAATCGTTCTGAACCACAAATGTACACAGAGTGGTCGGGAGGGATGCATAAATGTTTGGATGAAAGCAGAGCTGCCATGCATTTATGTATTAGCGTCTGCTCTCCTGCTGGGTTAAGAGCTCCGACACGCACGCAATCCCCGTGGCCCACATAGGGCATCCTGTTCAGAGGGACTCTGGCTACATTTTGGCTCCGACTCCGGACCGGTCATTCCCATCCTTAATCCTCCTACGGCCGTGTTATGTAACCTTCTGCACCGATCCAAAATTTCACCCGAGCCCCCAGTGTGTGACAATGAGCTTACCGAGGCGTTTGATAAGTTATAACATCCAACCCAGCCTGAAAGGAAAACAGAGTTACAACTGCCAGGAGGTTGAAGGCTCTAAAAATGTCAGAGTTTATATTTTTAGATCAAACACTGAGCATTTTCACACCTTGCACAACTCCAGTTGCTCAAGTTTTGGGGTGATTCCCACATGGAGTCATCCTCAATTTTATTCTTTTGTGAGAATCTGGAAGTTGTGGCAGCGAAACATTGTGCACAAATCATTTTTTAAATTGATGCTATTTAATGAGTTTCAGGAGCAGGACCGCAGCTTCTTCTGGCATTCCTATAAATATCCATGTAACCCTCTCCTCTCGTTCGCCCTCACATTCTGTGCCCCCACCGTTTCTTTTTTCTTTCTCTCTCTCCTTACTCCAGGGTCCTAACGGGGGTCCGTGCTGTGCCTGGGTGCTACGGGGGATTACCTACCGAAGCTCTCCACAATGCAGACAGCTAGTGGAAGAACTACAAGTGAGTTCAAGCCTCCCACACTAATCATTTTTCATTAATAAATCGTTTAAACGCATGTTGTTGATGGTGTGGTCCATATATTGTGTGCAGGACTCACCATCTTGTATTAATCCCTGTATTAACTAGAAAAGCACTCAGAGAGTGCCGACCTCTGCCAAGGCTATGTCCAATCCTGCAATGTTCACGAAAGTGAAAAAGAATTTGTGTAACCGCCCTGTGATTCGGATTCGCTCCAAAATGTAATGGGTTCTTCCTTGGCCCATTCTACACCCTTCCACCAAGTTTCATGGAAATCGGTCCAGTAGTTGTCACGTAATCCTGCTGACAAACCAACCAACAAACCGAACTGAAAACATAACCTCCTTGGCAGAGGTAATAACACATGCAACATCATCAAAGTATTGTTTCTTTAGGACTTTAATGAGCCTTTCTGCAGTCAAACCAAATACCGAGGTTGCATTAAAATCAGCCCTCAGTGTAAACAGTGCTCGAGGGGTGGGGTTCGCACATCTGTGACCGTTCAATTGGTCCCAACGCATTAGGCAGCTCCAATCAATCACCAAGAAGATGCCGAACGGCGGCCTGACCTGCGCCCTGTTTCCACCGCCCTCACCCACAGCTGGTTCCTGACCTCCTGTCTCCCAACCACGGACCCCGTCTGCACCGGAGGGCAGGGGAAAAACAGGAGCCACATGTCAGCACCCCACACACCCAATCCAGCCAGCCAGCCAGCCAGGCAGGCAGGCACAATGAGCTTTACCTCACTACAGCAGACCATCAATTATTGACGAGGTGAAATGTGATGAGGTACTGTGAGCACAAAGAACACGCCTTTTCATCCTGCCATGTGGCCTTGAAATGTCTGTACTTCACGGAAAGGGACATTTGTAATCAACATGTTTGTTCTTCATGCTTTGAAGAAAATGTGTCTAGTATGTCGGATTACATTTACACACATTGAACTATGAAAAATGCAAGGATGTTTATGGCAAATATGACACAAAAAAGCTTTACCCTTATTCATACTTATCATATATGGAGTTGTGCATTGGACTTTGTTTGGACACGTGTGAGTAATGCAGTCAAACGAGATGAGATGATCACGATTAGCCAGATTTATCCAAAGTCAACAACATGTTGAATGCTCTGAGTTGTTTATCCTTTCCTTCTGTGATAACATCAGCGCTTTAGGCGAGTCTCAGCTGTGGATATCTTAATTACACTGGTGCAATATGATTGTAGTTTATTGACAGGAGGGACTTACATGATCTCAGGGCGCCTGATGGATGGATGCAATCATAAGACTGTGTGAAAATGATTTGTAAACAACTTTAAGGGCTGCAAAATCAGAGTGAGGGCAATGATTTAAATGTATCATTCTGTCGGCCAAGATCAGATCAAATGCGTGCACTGCATCTCCAAACTTCTGAAGCAGCAAAAATCAGACATGAGGAATCCTCCGAGACTCCTCCTGAGCTCTGAGGAATGCACTCGCCAAAGCGTGGATTACCCCTGCCTGACTGTCTGTCTCCCTAAATGTTTTCTCATTCTGCGAGCACGGCCTGACCTCAATTGTTTCCGAGCCACAGACGCATTCCTGTCCAGACGAAACGAAACATTGCGGATGAACAGATGTGCTTTAAAAATGGCCGCAGCACCCGCCCGCCTGTCTGCCGGGAGGGTTTTACTCACCAGCAAGGCTCGTGAAGAACGGAGACGGAGCGAGACGTGAACACACGAGGGGCACTCATAAACACATGCATGAACACACATGTACAAACACACTGGCAAAGATATGCAGGGACATGCACACACACTCACACGATTTTGAATCTTTTATGTCCAAATCATAAAAGAGAGATGACTCCAAACTGAAAGGATGCACTGTTGCTGCACCTGAACAACCACAGATATGATGATAAAGAGCAAGAGATAGAGCAGGGTTCACACCCCCAGAGGAGAGCGAAAAAAAACTTCAGACATCTTGTTTTGAAATTGAGCTTATCAAAAAGCATTCCCAGCCACACGCTCACATTCCAACAGGTAATAATCCTTTGCGTGTGTCAAAGTTTTTCCAGTGATGGCTGTCTCGCGTGAATCACACACTGACACATAATTGAGTTTAAGTAAAGCTCCCTTTACACCGGACTACAATTACCTCATGATTTAGGAGTTTGTCTGTTTTGTGAGGAGCATTCAGACACAAAGACTGATTCTAGAATTACACTTCTGCCGAGATACGTTTAAATGTCTCCGCAGATTTATGCACAGAAGGATGTTGACGCCGCGGTGTGCTTGAAGTTGACTAGTTCGGACGATGCGTCCGAGAGGTCACATCCTCAGAAGTTACGGACGCAGCCTCCCCAATTCCGACATCGGAAAGGTGCGAGAGGAGGAGGTTTCAGACTGTGGAACGATCCAATACGCACTTTGTATGAAGTGTACTGATGCCTTTCGTTGCCTTCGTTGGTTGGGTGCATGAGGAGTGAGATTGGTTATGGTTAGGGTAAGAGTATAGGGCGGGTCATGTCTTCGCACATCCTTCCAATCAAGCATCAACCCTCTCAAATCTCTATACAGGAGTTGAACTTAACATGTTAACAACAAAAATACTAAAAATGTACTTTCATGGTATTGTAAAGAACGCTAATGCAGCCGTCTCGACATGTTAAGTGGTAAAAAGGCACACGCATACTTCAGGCAAGTCACACGTTTCAGCCATTGTTCTGTATTTTACACCCTGGCTGGCCTGGGTTGAAGTAATTGGGGAACAGGGACTCAACATTTACTACTGTACCATAACACTAGAAAGTTCTGCTGACTCATGGAGACTGTGCAAAGGCTACAGGGTGTTTTATACCGGCTGTCAACACATCGTTTTCAGAGAGGCAGGCAAACAGTAGCTCTTTACAGTGGCAGACAAATGGCCGCTTCACACACAATAGAAACAAAGGTACGGTAAATAGGAGCACTCCAAACCACAGGTTTGTGTGTGTGTGTGTGTGTGTGTGTGTGTGTGTGTGTGTGTGTTTGTGGCAGCTGTTGCAGAAGTCATACATGTATCTGTTCTGAATTTGTGCTGCAGACAGTTCCCTTTCAGAAGTCATGCGTTCAATTTCATTTGTTGCATCACTAGATTTAGATTTGCCTTGTAACTCGCAGTCCCTTGCTGATGGGTGCAAATTGAGATACACAGATAGAGATATTGCTATGGCATTCCCATTCTGCCACTCTGGCATGCTGGTAAAAAGTAATTAAAAGCTACTGCGCTCATTGTAATTCACTCTCAGCAAAGACTTTTGCCAAATGGTTAAAAGAACTTAGAGACTGAGAGAGGTGTTTGGAAAAGAGTTTTACTGCAGGTGAGCTTCTCCAACAGCCTCCATCCATTTCCTTTCCAGCTGCACCAACACCTCCAGCCACTGGACGAGGGCCTGCATGTTTCTCCCACTATTATCCGATGATTTACAGCCAAGATAGTGGGGAGCTGAAGTTTGTTGACATTCCTCGCCCCGCGCAACCTTAAATACGACACTGACCCCCTTTCCAACCTCGTAAACGGCTCGCTCCGTTGAAAGCATCGCCGTGACAAGGGAAGAAATATGAAACAAGAGGGAATGCTCACAAAGTGGGTTTCAGCTGCTTTGATCTAAAAACTTGCGATGCATGCGACTGTGAAAGTGTGTCAGCAGGAAGGCCGTGTATAATAAACAAGGACAACACCATATTATCTTGTAAACTGTTGGCATGCAGGACTATGACCTAAAAAACAAATCCAATTTGGGGATTTCCTTTTTTCCATGAACTGAAACACTTGTGGGTTTTAAAGGCATGAATATGAGAGATATAAACAAAAGCTTTTATGAAGGGAAAACAAAAGTTTATGACTGCTATTATACAAAGAGAAATAACATTTTAAGCCAGTTTTGGCTGAAAAACAACAGGCAGTTTGAAAGCACTAATTGCAAAAACAGCCCACCAGTCTTCGCACCTTGGTGAACTCACATGGGGCAAGTTCATCCATTTAGAAACCACAAAAATGCTCCGTCTCTAATGACATCACTTAACAGTCAGCAAGGGTGTCTGGGCAAAGCTTTGTCTGCAGGCAAAACAGTCAGTGCATGCAATAAGCCATTGATAGCTAGCAAATAAAAGCCTTTTATTGGTTATAAATTGTGTCGGACCATTAAACTTTATGTTTTTCCTGAGTGACAGTCCTCCAAGTTGAGCCAACAAGAGACATAGAGAAAAGACATCTGATAGTCCCTTTTTTTTCTGGATTTCTAACTTGTTGACATTCAGTGAAATGCGACACATGAGACTTCAGCTTGAATGCAATGTGTTCTGGCTCTTTGAATAAAAAAAAAAAGGGCCGCCTTGCAAAATGTCAAAATCCTTTATTGAGCTATTTTGTTTTGTTTTTTTCAGATGCTATATTTGCAAAAACAGGTTCATACCAGCCTAAGAGAGCTCTGCAGGACTCTTTTTAGAGTTCCCACGTGCTGTTCGTGGGGGAAGATAAATGTAGAGCAGGCTAAGGGGAGGAATGCATTCAAAGCACCCTTAATTGAGCTGGATGGCCTGCAGTCACAGAGGCAGAGTGTCTCAACAAGGCTCTGCCTGGCGAGATCCTGAGATGTGCCTCACACGTACACATCATTAAACCGGCTGCTTTGGCTCACGGCTCCACGGTACCAATGAACACTGCAGAGACAGTGGGAATTATATGGGAAAGTTGTCTGGAAGGTGCTCCCCCCCTCCTTCAAAAATGAAAGTCCCCTGGCTGTCAATGAAGGGGAAGTGCTCCCATGCTGAGGCCCACTGGGCCAGCCATTGAACAGAGGAACATTCCTCAGTAATTCAGTTTGACCTGGACCCAATATGCTAGCTGAGGGTCACCGAATACAGAGCGCCACATACAGCGAGGAGACGAAAGGGGAGGAGGAAAAGTTGGGAAAATCGGATGTAGAGGAGTGAGAGGCAAAGTGACGGGCAAGAGTTGGAGGGGTAGAGGGAATATAAAAGCACACAAATCAATATGATCTGTTTAGGGCAATGCTTATCACGTCAGTAATGCCAACTGGCATCCAAAATGTCTCACAATTTACGTTGAAATTGATGAACTTTAGAGAGAATTTTCTTGGGCATCACACAGTTTACAATACAACTTAGGCCATGTGAGACTTCTGACATTCCACCCAATCACACAGTGAATGCATGTGTCTCGTGACTTAGATCTAAAGTGCTTAAATGTAGGACACATGACGGAACGATGGTTGAACGAGAACGTGGCAGCAGGGGGAAAATAATAATGTGGAGAAATGGTTGCACTGCAGCGTGGTCGGGATGGAGAGAATTACAGTTTTAATTCTATAAAATCAAATCCCTTCACTTGGCAATCCTCTTATGCAGTAATCCCCAGGTAGGTTTCAGAGGGCAGCAGGCTCAAACTGCCCAGTGCAGCAACACATCTGCCCTGGTGGCGGGATGATATCACCGGCTGCTGCTCTGCTCCCAATCAAGGCTTTAAATGGACACTGGCTAAATAGAAACTGGACCAAATGGCTAAACTGTAGCCTTTGGGAAGTACAGTAATGGTGATTGCTATTGTACATGCAATGGAAATGAAAATAAATATTTGATAAGAAGTCTTCTCTGGTTGATTTGGGGTGAGTCAGCATGACCGAAGGCTATACAGTAGATCACAGAGTCAAACTAAAATGCATGCAAATGCTAGTTCTCAGGGGATGATAGGTCACATGATTGTTGTTGATGGCACTTGTGTAAGATCAGCCCATCTTGAGCGAGTGTGGTTTGTTTTCAGCCACACTACTGTTAACCGTGTAATATACCTGAGCTTACTACTGTAAATCACTCCGGGTTGAAGGTCAGACCAGTATGAACTTCCTCTATAAGGCAATGGTTTGTAAAGTAGTACTACTTTTGCTTACCCTCTTATTTGACTACTGTTGCCAACATCCACTGGCGTTTCCCATTGTAAAGCATCCACTGCATGGCAGATGCTATTTTTTGCTCTCGGGTTGGGAAGCACCAATTCCCATGCCAAAAAAAACTCAACTCAAACTAAAAAAAAAAAAGACAGGGAACGGCATTTCTCTCTGGCACTTTGACAACAGCAAGAGAGTGATGATACCTCCCATACTCTCCCATGCTCTCATTTTCATGTTCCCTTGCAGTTCTGTTTTGAGAGATAACAAACCCAGCTATAAATATAAAGCCAGTGTCCTGAATCCTACATTTGGCATCCTCGGTGTGTTGGTTGCCAGCATCTGAGCCTCTTTCTGTGTACTGTAAATATGGCCGACTATGAGGAAAGACCCCTGACCTGCTGTGACTTTGACATATGGACACTAGCACTGCAGCACCTCACACCACATTAATAAGGAGCTGCAGAGAAGCTGATCATAACAGAGTGGCCCCATAATCCATATTCCCCACCACTTAGCTGTATCCACACCCAGTTCAACACCAGTCATTTCAGTGTGGGATTAGTGGGCTGGGTAGAAAATCTTAATCCGCCTGAGAGAGAGTGTAAGGAAAGAAAAGGAGCAGTGGGAAGAAAAACATGCATTCCTGCACATACAAATCCCCTGCAATGCCTGATTGTTTTACCTCTGCTTAAACGACGGGTATCCATTTCCTTCTGTTATCAATCAGAATCAAAGTGGTTTACGCAGCGCCCTGGCCCCATGCTGTTGCCACTAGCAACAGGACACGCGATTCCCCCCCCACAACTGGCTAATCAGGCTCAGGGCAAATCAGAGATCATCCCCTGCACATGTGTACAATGCTGCTATATGAAATATGGTATCTCCTCTGGGGATAAAAAGAAAATTGTAGCTCAGGACAAAGTATGGAGGTACAGCCATGGGGGGGTCATTGAGACTTCTTGATGCTAGCAAAAACTGAGTGTGCATGTATTCTTCTGACAACAGACAAAGTATGGCATGTATGAATAGATACACTTTATAAGACAGTATAATCTTGCAGCTGCAGAACAAACAATGCAATTCTGTCATGTCATGTATGCTGACGACTGTCCGCTTCTTACCCTGGTGGAGATGCAGCATCCTGGTGCATTCAGAGGACACACATGGTAATCCACCGGCACGCTCTCCTCCTGCTCTGCAGCTGCTACCCACTGATCCCGCAGATGATAAAGTTTACATCCACAATGCAGCACTGTCGGTTCTACACTGCTCCCTGCCTGTCTCTCTACTTGACTGCCTCTCCTCCTCCCCTTCTCTTTTCTATATTCCCTCAAGCACTGAAAATCCTTGCTTCACTTTCCTCCTCCTATAGTCCTCGTTGCGTCTGTCCTCTACCCTCCCCGTCTCTGTCAATCTGGCAACATGCGTTGACTCTCCCGACGCTGCTTCCCTCTCCTCTCCTCTTCCTTCACGCTGCATACGCTCTCCCTCTGCGCTATGCTTTCTCTCACTAACACACACGCTCGGAGGCTCCTCTTCACACACACACAGCGCTGTGTGCCTCCCCCCTGCCCACCCCGCCTCCTGGCTTTATCTCTCCTCAGAATATTTCTCCCCTCAGTCTGTCTCTGCTTCTATCTCTTTCTCTCTCATTCTGTCTGTCACCGTGTCTCTCTGACTGCGTCCCTCCTCCTCGGGCTTGCGGGACGTTTAACATGTGTTCGGGGAGACGGCTGCTCCGCTGCCTCTCTGAAGGTGGCTCTTTCCTCAGGGGAGGAGAAGCGAGGTTGGGGTGGGGGTTTGTACAGAGGAGGAGGAGTTTTTAGGGGGTGACAACAGTGTTGAGGGGGGTTTAACTCCAACAAGGGGACGTGAAGAGGCAAGAGGTAGCCAGCTTGTGTGGTGTCCCACTAACTGGGCTCTTTTAGTACAGAGGCAGAAAAGGTGACAAAAAGGACAGAAGAAAGACTAAGAGTACTTCCACAATAAAGATCTCAGTACGCTTAAAAAGAACTGGGTATGATGTGTTGTCCAGCCATGCTTGAAGGCAAACAGGCTGCCATCATGGAGAGGGGCAAGATGTGACAGTATTCATGGTGTTGAATTAAGCTGCACATGCAAAAGGTGATGGAAGAAAAGTTCAGATCCTGCACCACCTGGCCAATCACTGCGTAAAGTGGCTGTGCTTGTTGGATTGTCCATTTTTAATAAAAATGGTCAGACTCAGCCCCTCAAATCCAGTGTTGTGCTTGAACGCACTCATGTTTTTGATGAACGGTGAGCTGAACGTATCAGTTTGCAACTGATGAAAGGAAACCTGAGCGTTGTTTACGCTCGCAACAGTTAACGATGCTCCCGCACAGTGTTTTGCAGCATCCGAGGATTTACCGCACGCAGCATGCTGGTGTTGTGCCGATATGTGTTTCTCCCTGCCTATCTGAACAAAACCTCATCCCTAACCACGAGGGGGGGGGGGGGGGG